>JNEN01001227.1:600000-801691 GCA_000697355.1 Syncephalastrum monosporum B8922 | reverse complement strand
CTCAAGCTCTTCTTGGCCCAGTACCGTGAGGTTGCCGCTTTCGCCCAGTTCGGTTCCGATCTCGATGCCTCCACCCAGTTCTTGCTCAACCGTGGTGCCCGTCTCACCGAGCTCCTCAAGCAGCCCCAGTACTCTCCCCTGTCCATCCCCGTTCAGGTCCCCATCATGTTTGCCGGTGTCAACGGTTTCCTTGACAAGCTCCCCGTCAACAAGGTCGTCGACTGGGAGAAGGACTTCATCGGTCACCTCCAGACCCAGCAGCAGCCCCTTCTCGAGGAGATCCGCTCCAAGGGTGTCCTCTCCAAGGAGCTCGAGACCAAGCTCCGTGAGGTCTGTGACAACCACGTCAAGTCCTTCCTGTAAATCACTACATCACGCCCCGACCTAGCAATCCATTTGCATCTGTAGCAAGCTGAACGAAAAGCACCATTGCTTCATTCTCTTTTATAATACAATAAGCAGTAGATTCATTTATTTGTTCCTATATGTGTGTGCGTGTGTGCGTGCGTGTGTGTGTGTGTGTGTGTAAACTCGGTATGCCATAAGTATACGTCGAATGTCAGAGATGGGGGAAAGAGGAGAGGCGATAACAGCTATGAGGAATCGCGGAGAGAAAGGAGAGTGGGCTCGCTAACAATGCCTTGATCTTGGAAAAGAGCGAAAGTGATCGACCACTGTATCCGGTTGACAGCCCACTGGCGCGCTTGCCACCAGCGCAGGCGCTCAACATGCTTGACAGCGCGGAAACCTTCACGAAGCGACAAGCCTTGCTGACCCCGGCGGTCCTTGTGACCATAGCGGCGGACCATCTCACCGATCTGGCTGTCACCCAGCGCAGGCGCAGGTGCGACGAGAGCACGGGGGACACGCGACGTGTAGACGGGCAAGGTGACAATATCCAGCAAGCTGCGGTAGATGAACGGGAAGTTATAAGGCGAGGTTGCAGGGGAGAGCCGAAGATGGATGATGAAGGCGGTGGGCAAGGCGGTAATCCACATGTGGCCGAGACGGTGCAGGCCATACATGGTATCGAGCCATGTCACCTTGCCAGAGTTCGAGCGATCGAACAACTGGAGACGCATTGCAACGGCATTCTCTCCCGTCTTGGCCTCAGCCGCCTCCTTTTGCTTCGTCTCAAGACGCTGCTCCATCGCGGGTTCGACGCCACCCGACTCATTCTCCTGGCGCCAGCGGTTGATCTCGCGCCGCGTGCGCTCCTGGTACACGGTTTCCTCGTCATAGACAGGCTGCTGGTCAACTGGCTTGGGCGAGGCCGAAGGAGGTGCACGGTCCAAGTTCTTTCCTGTGATCTCGGCGAACGAGGGCGACTTGGCAGCAGGAGGCGGTGATTCTTTGCGGATGGGCTCGCGCGTCGCGTCAGCCGCTTGCAACAGACTGGCGGCTTCGGCATGCAGCGCACGATCGGTGTCCTTTTCTTCGGCCATCCGGTTCGATTGCTGCAAGCTGGGGAAGTTATCATGTGTCTTGCTCAGAGGCGACGACGCGGCCTGCTCTGCCTTTGCGTTTTGCTCCCGGATGGCAGCCATGCGCGGTGACTCCTTTTGGGCTTCCTCGGCCGGCGCCTGGGCAGCCTTTTTGGCAAAGCTTTGCGAGGGTGGTGGGGGAGGCACTTTGACTACAGAAATAAAAAAGTAAAGAAACCGACGTGTGAGAAATACTACGAACTTTTTCTGTTTCCCTTTTGCATGCCGAAAAACGTACCGGAAGGTTCACTCAGCATATCCTTGACGTCGGGTATGTCAGACAGATCACTCGAACCTGTTTCTTTCTTGCTCGCTGGGGATGGAGTCAGATCGGGGAAGTCTTTGTTACCGGCAACCGTCGCAAAGGATCGCTCTGGGTGAGGTGGCACCGTCGTGTTGGACTGTCGACCTGCAGCAAACGCATGTGTCAGCCCCGGTGCCCTTTTTTATTTTATTATTTTCACTCTCGCACTACTTTACCTGGCGATGTCTGGAGCAGGTCACTGACACCAGTGGCCTTGGAAGACTCGGGTGCATCCTTGGCTGACTCCTGGGGTGACGGAAAATCACGCTCAGATAAGTGGAGCGGTGTGGGCACTCCCTGTTGTTGTTTTGTATCATGTTGTTTTTCTTGTTGCTCGGGGTGCACTAGCTCGGGGACACCTTTCGCAGATGTGGTTGTATCCCTAGCTACTTCCTGTGGCAGAGGAAATTCATCGTCTTGTTTGCGAGGGAGGGTGTGCTCGTCGTCGGTGACCTTTTGCTCGGGGCCGGTCGGACCATGTTGGTCCCGCATAGGCGTGGCCATGCTGGAGGAGTCATGCTGGCTGCTGCTCGGACTGCTGGCAGCAACATCCGCCCAAGAAGAACCCAGTGTGCTGTTATCCATTCGAAGTGGGAGAGTAAGGAAAGTGGTGTTGTTAGACAAGTAAGAAGTGTTGAAAATGAAAAAGAACAAAAGAAAAAGTCGCGTCAGTGCGGTCAAGGCGTCAGACCCAGTGAAACCAATGATGTCATGCTTTCCAAATGGAGCCCTCAAAGAGGTCCATGGACTTTTTATGTATGCCCATTGTCCACAGTTTGCGTCATCTCATATTTTTGCATCTTATTGGAGTCTCAAGTAATCATAAAGGATCCTCTTGGCTATAACGAGGTGCAACGACCGAAACGAATACCGTGGCTGAGGTGGTGCATGACAAAGTACGTTTTATTGTAGCAATGCTCCAGGGAATAGTAAGAAAAACGTCATCGAGAAATAATAAAAATACCGCCGATCTCGCGTCCAAGCACCGCAGAGAACAAGTTCTGGGTTTGTGTCCCGGTGCATATTCCAGTACCTTGTAGATGCTGCACTTGACACACATACATAGGCACGTATAGAACATATAGAGCATATAGAGCATATAGAGCATGTATACATACGTACAGATCATACACGATTTAAATGCACAAGAGATGGATTTGTATTGTTTGTTGAGATCAAAAGATGTGGCAGGTCTGGAGAGATTGGTGGATAGAATGCTTTCTGTGCTGTATATGTTTGTTTTTTAGACAATATGAATAAATTAAGGGAAGAGCTCGGCCAGGATGCGCATGGTATCCTCGGGCGACTTGACAGAGTGGCCGGTCACATCAGGGTGGGTATAAATCTCGTAGTCGTTACCGCCCTCAAAGGTCTTGTCGCCAAAGAAGTGGATGTTCTTGAAGCCCTCCTTCTGGACGTGGCGCAGGCAGTAGGTCTTGTCCCAGCCAGTGGGGAAGACGTCAAACGAGATCTGACCGCCGATGGAGAAGGTCAGGGCGAGGTGAGGGAAGGCAGCCTTGAGATCGGCGACGAACTTCTTGCGCAGACCACGCTCCAGATCATACTTTTCAAACTCGTTGCGCTCAGCGTGCGAGCAGTTACGGCCGATGGGAGACACGTTAATCATGCCATTGCGGAACTCGATAAAGGTGCCACGCTTCTTGGGGATATCCATATCAGCAATGTAGCGCAGGATAAAGTTGACCAGCTTGTTGTACTCCTCATCGCCGATCCAGTTGATGAAGCTCTGTTTATGGGATCAGCGCCTCGTTTTTCAATGGTGTGGATATGTTATGTGTATTACCTGGGTGGCCATAGCTTCACCGTTCTTGTAGGCGGTGAGACCGTTCTCAGCGAAGCAATAGTCAAAGTTCTTCAGGACTACATTCCACCTCGGTCAGTCGCCCTGCTTCGTCTACGAACCCACGTCCACACTTACCATCGGGGCCAAGCTGCTCCACCTGCTTGCTCAGATCAGAACCACCCACGAAGCCAATGACGACCTTCTTGCGCAGTTCTCTCAGGGTGTCCAGCATCTCTTGAGAGACTGACTACAATCAGAGAATGAACGAAAGAAATAAAGAAAGAAAGAAAAGGATGAGTATAAGTACGATGAGTATGAACATGAGCCTGAGTATGAGCTAAACGCGCTCAGGGACCGCAAAAACAGCTGCAACACTTACGAGACGTGCAGGGGTCAGAGTGCCGTCCACATCGAAGAGGACGATGGTGTCAGGCTGGGCACGTTGAGCGAATTCGGTAACGGGAGACATGATGATTGGCAGATGAAGGAAGGAAGGAAAGGTTTCAAGGAGGAAAGGAGCGGGATTCTGTTGGTTTTTAAAAGATCCAATTAGTCTTTTTTCGTCGGCACAACGTGTCCAATCACAAAAGGTACGTGCCACGACGTGTTGTCGATCCCCGAAGAGCTAAATTTGCCAAGGCATGTGCCTCGCTCGCTCATTCTTCTGTATATCCTTGGCATAGAATGAAATAAAACAATTCTGAGTGATATGTACTATTCCTATTCATACAAATTACCTTTACCGCTTTCTACGCCTCATCAAATATAAATAGCACGGAAATACGTGCAGCACTATCATTTGTCGGTCTGCAGAAAACACTTCTTATGTAAGCTATGCTTGCTCTTTTTTTTCTTTTCCTACTCCTATGCGGGCCTTCATTTCTTTGCGATCCAGATTCAGCCTGTGGTACATATTCATGGGATCGTCAAATCATGTTTGCACAAGTGTCCCATTGTTGCGCACAACGTACCCCACAATGGTTCGCATCAAAACAATCTCTGGATTAAAATTAGACCCATCCCCCACCCACAGATAGCGTAACTTGCTGATGACACTAGTGTTGGTACTTACTACATCAATCGAGGTGGCGTTCAGGTATATACGCTCACAAAACCATGCACTATTTAGATGCAGATAGCATATGTGGGTTCTTATCTCGACCAGCGACCAAGGTATTTGCATTCACATCTCACTCCAATATGTTTGTAAATCACCCGTCAAATAGCAAGCGAACAATCGAAAAAGTATGTACTTGATAACTTAGCTATGACAGCGCATCATATGGCTGTGCTTTATAACGAATCACCTCTTGCGGTGGAAGCATAGATGGCCCTGCCATTATAGCCATAATAGCCAGAGCAGCCAATGCCAATGACTAATGAATATCATTCTGTTTATTTCTGGAAAATGGCTATCGCTAATTGCCTTGAATACTAAGTTTTTCATATATACATTGTCATCTAGCTATATATATAACACTGCGCAAAAAGCTATCTCGGATTTAAGGGACGAGTATCGTAATTATCCCGGAAAATAATCCTTTAATAAGCATTGAAAATTCATTTTGTAGGTCTTAGTCCGGGATAGAATAAGCTCTTGATTCCGTGCTTACTCGCCCCTCATCCTTTAATTCCATCACTATCATACATACACATGATTATCGAGAAACGACATTTCAGCCAATCATCCATCACGAAAAAAAGGTCACCAACATGTTCCAGACCATATCTGAAAGAAATCTGCCAGAGCGTACATGATCATTTTGCCTCTTCTATCATCACATTGGCTAGTAATGCATCCATTCATATTTATATTTTTTTTTTTTTTCAAAAAATGACTATTTCATATGGCCAAGGTTATATGTATGATATATCAGCCTACTGATAGCTAAGATTAATCAATCGATAAATACTTGCTTGTGTTTTTGGTACCTTTCAGTATCGGCGACGGCGGCTCTTGGTTGCTCTTTCTTCTTCATGATCCCATTGAGTTTGCGTAGTAAGGCTTGAGGGTGCTGGTATTGATGCACTCGGTGGCGTTGACGCAGCTTCTAGCTGTTACAATAACATGATACGTTTGAAAGCAGTGTTAGGCCATGTGTGAGATATTGAGTAATAGTCTTACCTCCAGCAATGTATCTTCATTGGAAATGCAGTCGCGGGCCGCATACTGGTGCTTGTTTCCCCAGCTTCTTGCTAGAAGATGGCTTGCCGCCCAAGAGTTGATGCAGCGGTCAAGTCCCAGGCCGTATCTTGCACATCTGTCTTCAAGATTGAGTATTGCTGTGTTTTGCATTTCCCGATCGATATCCTGCCATGGTTTTCTGAAGTTCTCGAGGTTGAGGTCGTCCTTTAACTCGAAGATAGTAATCTGCAAGTCCATATACATATGGCGGATCGCTTGGAGGTATGCTTGATCATCATTATGAAAAAACTCTTCCTTGATAAAGTCTTGCATGAATTTGCTGGTCAGGCGTACTGAGGCGTATTTTTGGACTCCACCCACGCGGACGAGGACCCGTGGACGAGGTATGTTCCTCTCTGGACGGCTGCTACTTGACTCCAGCTCTTCTTGTGGTTGCTGGAATTTGTCTTCTTGATTAAGTATGTGCTGTCTGAGAATCTGTTGCACGGCGCTTATGCTATTCACGGACTCAACTACGCTGCTCATATCCTGAGTTAGGCTGGTCATTTGTGCTTGAATATCAATTAAACACTCAGCCTGAGACTCAAGTGTGCCTTGCATGTCCGAGACAAGCTTGCTTATTGTTTTGATAAGATTGTTCGTTGACATTCGTAAAAGAAAAGTGAAGAAGTGGAAGCGAAGAAGGTGACGAAATGTGCGCAGCGAGCTATTTTGAAAGTCTTATACGAGCTGCGCATCAGACTTATGCAACACGCGATTATCGTGTGCTTACAACGATGACAAGGGTATGATGAGAGTCTCCCAAAGGTATGGTAGATCCGATGGTTTCGTGTGACACATGCGCTTTAACGGATGGGATGCAGTGAAATTGCTCCCATAACCATTAACTAATATCACACATACAATATGTATACATGTCTTGTCATTGACATTATCACAGTGTCAAGAAACGCTGCAGTAAATCAGCTATTGCTGTCTTAAAATTCAAGGAATGGAGGGAGAAGAAAAGAAGATTGCGCGAAAAACATGTGAATATAGAATGAAACCAGGCCTTCGGTAGCATCAGCCACGAATATTACGCATGTTGCTGGATCTTTTTGGTCGTTACAAATAACGACGTGCTCTGGTGACTTTATCAACATATACTTTCTTCCGTCAGTAACCAGAATGAAGAAAGGCTTGACGCAGCGAGTCAGAAAGCCCAAGAAGCTGATCAACAGCAGTAATGACGGAGGTAGCATCAAATGTTTTCTCTGCGGTTTAGACATGGATAACAGGACTTCCCAAGACCATTATGAATTATGCTCCACGCGTGCGCACACTGATACCGACAAGCAAGAGAAAGGCAATCGAGCTAAGCGGCAGAGGAGAAACTACCCTGCTGTGAGTATTCCTTATCTCAGCAGTTCCAGCAGAGTTGAGGTAGGTACATTCAGGGAAATCGAACGCCGTACTTACTTCCTTGAAGCTTGATAAGAAAGAAAATATACCTCCATCGCCATCGCAAGAATCTATCGCACTCTATGAGATTCATGATTACCCGCTTGAAGACTGTCACTCTGAAAGTGCATCTTGCTTGACCCATCCGAGCACTCCAGAATCGGTGAATGATGTAGTAGCGTCTATGGCTTTGAGCACACCTGGCCCTAGGTCCAATGATTCCGAGCAAATATCATCTGTGTACGTGTCTTTGCTTTTCGGAGGAACATAGAGACTAAATCAGTTATTTCAAGTGGCTGCGATCGCGAAACTATGGCCTCATCTTCAGCATCGAGACCCGCAAAGTTTTTCTCCTTCGATGATGAAACAGCGATATCTCAATCGGATGTTATGGAGGCCAGCATCTCTCTACAGAAAGTGGGAGACCAGTTTTCTATCCCTCAGCGGGCCCAGGACAAGTATCGCGATGTGATCAACAAGATGATTGATAAAATCGCTCCTAATCATGAGCATATTCTATCCACACACGCTGTCCGCCAGATTCGGAAGAAGAGCTACCCATTGGAATTCCAATCTTTCAATATGTGTATACAAGATTGTCGAGCTCTTTACGGTGAGGAGTCGTCGTGCTGTGTCTGCTCGACCGCATACCCCGTCAATCCCAGTACCATCGGACTAAATACGCAGAAGTTTCATTTGCTTCCCCTTTCTTCCCAGCTCGCCTATCTTCTTCATGACGAAAGAACACGACAGATGCTGGAATATAGAGCCAATAGGCAGAATCTTCGAGGAGACTACGAAGACATTTTTGACGGTAGCATATACAAGCAATACAAGAAGCAAAATCTCTTTGCTGGCAAGCATGACATCGCTTTGGCATTATACACGGACGGTTTCCAACCTTTTGATCGCCAAAAGAGATCGATGACGATAGTCCATGTTGTCGTTCTGAATTTCCCGCCGGAGGAGCGCTATAAGTTACAAAACATGCTGCAAGTTTGCATCATTCCAGGACCCCGACATCCTCACGACTTACACAGCTTCCTGAGGCCGATAGTCGAAGATTTGCAAGAATTAGCGAGCACTGGTTTTGAAGTGAAGTCGGACGGCGAGAAACATTTCCAAGCAAAAGCACACTTATTATTGGCTACAGGAGATATACCAGCAATTTCGGCAATGGCACTCCTTAAAGGCCATACAGCCAACCATGGATGTCGCATATGCAGAGCAAAAGCAACTGGACCAAACACAGCTACATCAAGTGGTGGTAAATATTACCCACCTCAAGCTCATGGGATCGCGACGCCCCTTTGGAGGACAGAGGCCGACTTCCAAGGAGGCACCGATGTCGGCATGAATGGTCCGACACCATTCGCGAGCTTACCAACATTCAGTGGGCCAGCATTTTGGGGGCTAGATGAGATGCATTGTATTGGTCACGGTATCGCACCTCTTTTCTTTCGGCTTCTTCAAGGTTAGCTGGTACATTTTGTCCTTTCTATGTTTTTCAGACTTTACGTTTACCCAAAAAAATGCTTTAGGTGAATTCGATGGCAAGGATCAGGTGAATCCATTCAATATCACTGCCGATAAGGAACTTCTAAATATTATGGATGACATCGAAAAATCAAGAAGAACAATACCGGTGGTTTTCGACGGTCAATGGAGATCTTTATGCAAGGGGAAACAGCGAGCAGTCGATTGAATCGATTTTCTCTTATACGCCGTGCCAGCACTAGTTGTGCCCGTTATTAAGGACCGCGAAGCAGCGCAGGCTACCATATGTCTCGTTCGTTTTTGTCAGCATGCTTTACAATACACGATCAAGCCATCCGAACTTGATGAAATGCAACAGGATATCGACGAATGGTATGCATATATGCATAAGCTGAACCATGCGGGACAAATTAGCAACATGTTCTTCACGACAAACCAGCACTATCTGCAACATATTCCAAGTATTATACGGATGCTCGGACCATTACTTATGTACAGTGCACGCTCCATGGAGAGAACAATTGGCGAATACAAGCGCAAGATCAAAGCAAGCACAAATCCAGGCGCAAACGCTGCTAACCTTCTCAAGACACGGGCCCAACTGCGTCATGACCATACCGAAGAAAGCGACAAAAGAAAAAAACACCTGGTTACGCCAATTAACGAAGACGACGAATATTCTCCGGAGTACTATGGGCGAATGCGCGAAGGAAATATGTTGTTGAGCGACTATATCGTTGAAAATATCACAGGCATCAAGATCAAAGACCGATTGGAAATATTTTTGGCTGCTGTCGAGGGCAGCTCCAGCAAAAAGATAGCCATCGCTAACCCCGGGTTCCGCTACAATTCCAGGGTGTGGATTGACGGGACTATATACAGTAGCGTGCTCAACAAACGAGAGACCAGAGCTGGATACTACTTGCGGTTGAAAATCTGGATCGACGAGAATGCTCACATCAAAGGCAAAAACAAGCCCATCGCTAAAATCTTTTTCGCAAAAGCATATCTTCAATATGATGTATATGTCTCAAGCTATCAACAAGGCACCTCAAGCCCTAACACTCGTCCACATCTACCAAGTTCACGTCGATGAAACATCTCGTATGGTGTATATACAACCATCCGCTCAAGGAAAAACACTCATTGTGGATTCGAGGAGCATACAAGGTTACTTTGGATTGCTTACAGCAAGACGCAATCATCTCCCATGCCGGAACTATTGCATCTGGCCATGCATGAAGTCGAACGATACCTGTATATCAGATATAGGTTTTGACTTGACAAAGTTGTATTAATAGCTCCCAGTTTCAGCTGATGACTTCTCCATTATACCTAGGTGGAAACTGCTTTATGCATGTATCCAATTAGTAATCCTTGAAATACAGTTTCTGTCACGGATTAATCCCGTTGATAAACCCGGAATTCAAGCATACATATCTTAAAAGACGGGATTAAGTTAAGCCCTGAAAACCAGGATGCATCCTGGGATAACCTTTAAAATTCTCACGGAATTAAGGGACCCATGGCGGAAATGCGTGATGGATCATTTATTTTCGCGATCTATCCTTTAAGTCCGGGATCAATTTTCGCGCAGTGTAAAATAATTTTGTCCTGTAATCCACACGTAGCATCTTATTTGCTGGCGGCCTGTTTTTCGACTGATATGAACGAGAAGATTGTATAACTTTTTCTCTTGACTTTGCGGCACCATTCAACGATATATAGAGAAGGCAGATAAATCTCTTGATAATTGACATCACTTATGCGAAACACATAAGACATTAATACCCTTTTCATTCAAGGGCCCGCTTTCCCGTCACTATACGTGAGCCGCGTGATAGCAAGTAAGCCAATGAATACTTTGAAACGCGAAAAATACCTGATGTTAATCCCTGTCAGAGTCCTCTTTTACTCGTTCTCTCCCCTACAGACAGACGCGTCTCATGTAGTCGTATGAAGGTCCATCGATGCAAATCTGTTTTTATAAAAACGGCTGTTTTCTCGCATATCTACTTTTCTTCTTTTCTTTACTCTGGTCAAAGTCTTATCCTGGCGAGTACATACAAAAGGACTATGGTTACAAGTATCAAGCAATAAGCGCAACAAAGACCATACGAGTTCCCCTAGTCTCTCTGCCGCCGATTGCCCTCCTCCAACTGCATCGGTATGCACTATAGTACAATAAGTTGTTGTCGCGTCAAGGGTCCATGATTTTGGACATCCATAGCCTTCTTCCGATGTATACTTTGCTTGCTGTCTTCTTTCTCGCCTCTCCTCCTGTTTTCTTCTCCATTTGCGACTCTTCTTCCTTTCCGCTTGTTTCCCTCTCACCAGTGGTTCTTTTGCGCATTTTTTTTCTGCCCGTAAGTGAAACAGTTTCAGGTCTATACATTGAATATGTGACATGGGACGTGTGTCTCAGTTTCGCTTCTTTCTCGCTCCTTCCTCTTTTGCTCTTCTTCCTCTCCGCGTCTTCTCCCTCTCTCCTTCTCCCCCGTTTGCGTGTCGTCCTAGAGGTGCGCGCCTGTAAATGCAAACACTGGGAATACATACTGCAGACTGAGGTTACAATATTGCAGACCGTACGACTATTACCCTGATAGCCAGTGGAGATCATCTAATCGAGTTTTCCAAGAATCAAAAAGTTTCAAGAGTGCTTGGAGCGCATGGAGATACGCATGGTCGATAATTACAAGTGAATTAGCGTCAGCAAACATCGTTCAGGGCGAGATCAGATAATGACGAAGTAGATCAGCTTATTCGTGTAGAAACAGCACGAGAAGCAGAGATGTACGAATATCTCGGAGCTCGCACGAGGACAACAGCATACATCTTTTGAAAGCAGTTTGATGCTTATTATAATATCACATATTGGTTTTGCTATGCAACCAGCATACTCGACTGTATTACCGGTTGACACCAAATGTATTATCGCTTATATGCTACGGATGTAGTGCGTTTGAAACTTATCGCCTGTAAATCAGAAATAAATGTTTATCAACAAGCTCGCAAGCGAGATATTAACCGGAAGAGCGACATCGTGCTCGCTTATACTTGCTGATATTCTGTTACTCCCCAAGGTACGTACCTGAAAGGTAATTTGCACTAGTGCACACGTGTCCTATAAAAGAACTAAAACTCGTGTTCGTGGATTTTATGCTCGCATGTAAACGGCTACTTTTCGGATGACACGAAATCTAAATGTTCGTAGGGACGTTGTTTCAATCACATTATGTATAGCACTTACAGTAATGGACGGACAACGGAAATACTTGCAGTACGTTCCTGTTCATAATCTTGTGTACCCACGTCAAATGGTAGTAGACGTGTCTGTTGCTGCCTGAGTAGGAGAAAACAGGGATGCTCTTCGTGGTCCTGTATGGATTGGTCCTTCGAAGTCTAGAACTTCTTATCACTACATTTGAAAGCAAGTTCATGCATATGTGTACGTACGAGTATATCGGGGCGTATAATGTCTCATAAGTCAATGTAAAGTCAGTATCCCGAGATCTGACTAAAGAAACACTAAACTTTATTCGATTTCGACTCTCTCGTGTCCGGACGATATGCTTGATATCATTTCCTATGCAAATTGTGAATGCTGGGCCTAAACCGATGTAAACTTACTTCAGTCGTACAATTTTTTTCGTATAGTAATGAATGCCGAACACTTTATCCTACCATTGCCGTGGCATTTCAAGGGGTACAAATACTGATAAATGACTTTATTACTATGAGCAGAGTGGAGAGCGCGTGTTTCCTTAGCAAGGAGAAGGAGAGAAAAAGGGCTGTCAAAGGGTAGGATTGTAAGGTTAGGTCAGCAGCGGTGAGCCAAAGAAAGCGCGTCTATAATTTAGCATGATTATCATGAAAATCAGCAGCGCTATAGATTTACAAGGGAATTGGTGGCAAAGGTAACTACGTTTAAAAGCCTCCTAGCACAAGGACATGTCCGGGCATGTGCCCTTAAGTTTACACAGCATATATTGATAAAAGGACCAACAAGGTAAAGGGGAAAGGAGGTTTACCCTGAGGAGAAAGAGGAGCTTGGTTTCTTTTGGATCAACCTTCAAAGGCGGGTCGTGGCAAGATTCGATGTCAGAAAAAAATGTGTGAAAAAGACGGGCATGACGTCAAACCGGATTAATCATGCCCCCATGGAAAAATTCAGAGAGCCAAAACGAGAATATGTGCGTTATGCAGTCTAGGATAGGCTAGGTTTTTCGGTGTGAAGATTTGAAAGTGCATTCCCACTCGAGGAGCTCATAGATCAGTTAACCAGTATAAAGCGGGCCTCAATAGTATTTTTGAGAGCTGTTAAGACATATCTCGTAAGTGCATCTTTACTGAAGAGCATAAAGCGACTGTTGTCAGCTTCATTTGTGCTTATCCCTCTGCCACGGTCGTTTAAATGGCCGGCCATTAATTGACACGATATTCCAATCTTTAGGTATCATGTATCCCTGCTAACTAGCCTACAATTTCGTTCCGAAATCAGTTCTCGTGAACTGCACTTTACCTCTTTTACATACCTAAGCGGCTGGAGCCGAGGTCGTCGATGCACGCTCACGGCGTGTTGGCCACTGCCTCATCTGGACTGTGCAGCAGAATGCATTTTTGAGTCTCAGTTTCCTTGTATTAATCACAGGCGCTTACCGATGGGCGCGGGGCAGACATTTGGCGCAATGCGCTTATTAGCTTATACTTGTAGCCGTAAATCTTTCGTACGTACTTGCCAACAGGAAGACTTGACCAAAGTAAAGAAGATGAAAGTAGACACGTGAGAAAATAGTCATCTTTTTATGAAACAGACTCGCATCGATGAACTTTCATGTGGTAATATGAAGCGCGTCTGCCCTTGGGAAAAAGACCATCTGAAATGTTGCTGATGTCTTTATGTGTTTCGCGGAAATGGTGTCAGATAACAGGAATTTCATTTGCGTTCTCGCAAAGTTAAGAGGGAGAAGTTCTACGATCTCAATGTTTACACAGAAAGAGGCTGCCGCGAAGCAAGTCGCTGGCTGTGTCATGATCACAGAAAAGGAACAGAGGTAGTAAATTATACGAACCGATAACACGACGGCGAAACTTTGCTGGACTGCGTAGGATTTGCCTACGGGGTTAAGCACTTATAGAACATATTATTTTATATACGGCGGTGAAACTCGCTTTGCTTCTTCCAAGAGTGACACCCCGATTGCAGTACGACTTTAAACAATATCCATTTGCCTTCGGCTACGAGTCTCCACACCTCCACTTAACTTCGCTCATTCTAGTCCGTTTCCCACCGCTTGATGACCAGTCCTCAAAACCCCGTTTTTTGCGACACTACGACACTAATAGGACTATAACGACCTGATGTCCGCTGTTGACACTCGCGGTATCAGTAGGTCTTCTATATGAAACAGTCCTGCCTGTAAAAGGTAAATAAACTTCGTTACCTATCTACTAAGTATGATTACCATTGTAGGAATGTAATAACTCGAGTTAGCAGAGTCAAGGCGCACTTTTTTTTTACAGATAAGAGCCAAGTTTTTGCGTATAAAAATGACCTGATGCAAAGGGTACCAAGCAAGCGACAGGTGGCATCAATTTTGGACGGCCAATGACATCATTTTTAAGTGACCAGTGACATTGATTTTGATTGGCTGTGACATTCCCTGTTGGAAAGCACTGTAAGTGAACCATGCCAGTGGCACTGATCGGTTGAATGCGCAGCAAGATGGGTTCATGTGGCCAAGAGCAGGAGGGGTCCAGAACGTTCGTGGTCTGTGCGGCGGGAGACGAAAAAAAAAAGACCGATGATGAGCAAGTATGCATGCAGTGCGACAAAGCGTAGGTGTGCGAGTCAAAGAGAATAAGCCTATGTAGAGCATGAAAGATGTAGGGGCTGCGACACAGATGAGTAAGGTGCTGTCGTATGTGCGTATAAGAGTGTGGACTATAGCCAAATCCAGTGTGAACAACAAATACACAAGACATTTAGCAATACGAACTTCTTTCCAGACCCCCAAAAAAGCTTTTTAACTTGATCAGAGACCCCCCTTCTTCTTTTTTATCACTCCTCTCCCACCCACTCACCCGGGATTGAACGCCCTTGTCTTCTCTTTTTTTTTCCACTTTTTTTCTCTCTTGCTTGCTCCTCTGTCTTGTCTTCTTGACTGGGCTTCCTGCTTTTGTGTCCCCTTTCGCACCCACCGCTTTTTCTCTCTTTTCGCTCATCTCCGTGCCTTTGTCGTTTTGGAATTTCACACTGGCTTGGCTGTGTCCAGGCATCGGCACAAGCGTAGACGGACGGCCGCCTTGAGGTCTCCTGTGCTTTCAGATACGAACAGCTCGACATCCCGCCTGTTGCGATCACCGCACACAAACCACTCCAACTCGAGCGCACCGCCCATTCCACCGCTCTGTGCACCGCTGCCACCCGCTTCTCTCCCATCGGCCGATCTCATGGGCTCGTGTGCAACCACGGCCTCAAGTATGACTATTACGAATACGAATACAAATACGGATACGGCTTGCGCTTCCCCCTCTGCTGCCACCTCCCCTTCCTCTACCCTTCCTTCCTCGCCCGTCTCGTCCTCTTCCTCCGCTTCGTCCTCTTCTTTGCCGCCTGCGGGCGTCGCTGACCAACCTCGTTACACACAGCCCACTATCGGCCAGCGGATTAAAGCAGCTCTGCCGTCACCATCCATACAGAAAAGGAAGGCAACGTCCTCACCCGCACCCGCAACCGCACCCGCAACCTCACCAGCCGCACCAGCAACAGCCTCAATATCAGCAGCAGCAGCAGCAGGACCCGTACCCGTAGCAGCAGTAGTAAATTCATCCACCTCCCGAGGGGTCCAGACCGGTCTGGCAGCAAAAGCTCATCATCAGCATACATCAATTTTACCACAACAGCAATTATCACAGCCACAACAACCGCAGGATCTACATTCATCTCCCCATGTTGTCCATGACAAGCAAAGCTGCATGTTCAAAATCAGGCTTGAAATGCCTGGAAGCATTGGTATGAAAAATGTTTTTTTTTTTAAAAAAAAAAGAAGTAAAATGGGTAGGAATAATTAACGTCTTGCCTTTTTCTTTCTATTCTTCACCATCAGCAGCCTTGTGCTACTTGCCGACCCGGTTACGGTCTCTCATCGAATTCTATCACACCGTACGTATGCCTATAAAGAGAATCAGACTTCATTTAATCTATATCATATATGCATATGCACATTATATGTATATGTATATGTATGGTATATGTGCTTGTTCGCAAGAGAACTCACGTCGTCTATTATTTTTGTCCTTTATTTTATGTAGGAAATCCCTGTCAACTATCGTGACAAGGGACTGGGAGACCTGTTAGTAGAACACGCATTAAGATGGGCGGAGGAAAACCAACTGCTTGTCTTGGCGACGTGTCCATTTGTGAAACGCCACTTGTATCAGCATGGCAACCGCGCTTGCGTGGTGCAGACTGAGCAAGAAGGTGTTGAACGCCTTCAGACAATGGTACCTTTCGCATAAACTCTCATTATATATAAAACTCTGTTTCAAGCATGAATTGTTACATCGTTTGCATTTTTGCAACTCCCTTGTGATCCCGCGGTGACACGAAAACTCCCAAAATAACCCTCTCTGTTTCTTGTTGGTTCGTGTGCGTGCGTTGTGGAGTGCGAGAGAAGAGAATGCGGGTGCCTTTTTTTTTTTTTTTTGTTACTTCCACTTGCACCTTCTCTTTCTCTCTCTCGCTCCCTCTCTCATTCCCACTTGGCCGTCGCTCTCCTCCCTTTTCCTATCCCGAGCAATTCAAACATTAACGTTTATTACTATTATTGTATTATTATTATTATTATTATTATTATCATTATCATCGCTGTTACTATAACACCATATTCTATTTGTATAGGCTGCCCTCTCTCTCACTTTCCTTTTTCTCCCTCCTCAGCTCCACGACCCATTCTTTATTTGTAACTTGCCTACTTTCTTCCCTCTCTTTCCCTCGTCCATACCCCACCACCGTGCCGCACAGAAATAATGACAGTCGCCACCGTTGCATCACAACCACCCACCCCTCCAGCCATGCATTTACAACCTGAGAACCGAGAGCCGGAAGTCCTGACGCGGAGGTCGCCATCGGTCAAGTCATCTACCGAACCCAGACGGACATTTGCCAAGTCTCCGTCGATTCATCGCCATAACAGCACACACAGCCAGACGAGCGACCCGAAGCGCCGCAGCCAGGAGTCTCTCGTCAGCAGACGGCAATCCGAACGGCGCAAGGTCCTGCGAATCCAGAACTATGTCATTTACAGGAAGACCATCGGCGCAGGCAGCATGGGCAAGGTCAAATTGGCAGAGTGCCTGACCGAGGACGACCGACAACAAGTAAGGAATAGGCCAAACAAAAGAAAACAAACAACATTACACTGCCCAGCATAGCATACTCATTATCTTGCATCACCCATCGTCCCACACATCACTCCCCGATCCAAAATATTAAATATTACACAGTATGCCGTCAAGATCATGCCCAAAGTCAACCTGGCTGCGCTTGCCGACAACGGCAACAAGGCCAAGGACCCCAAGGACACACCAAAGGAACGCGAGCAGCGGACGGTACGAGAGATGGCGATGATGAAGCTCTTGCGGCACCCCAACATTTGTCAGCTCAAGGAGTGGGTCAATGAAGGCGATTACTACTACATGTTCCTCGAGTACGTCGACGGTGGTCAGCTGCTCGACTACATCATCAGTCACGGCAAACTGCGCGAAAAGCAGGCCCGTAAATTTGCACGCCAGATCCTGAGCGCATTGGGTAAGATTCAAGCGTATGGGAGAGAAGGGGTTGACAACACGCAGAGCCAAAGAAAGTACTGATCGTATGCAACGCTTTGCACCCTGCCCTTCTCTATTCGTGACATTACTATAGATTACTGTCACCGAAACTCAATTGTCCATCGAGGTAAGCACGAGCTCCATGCCCAACCGAGTGTGCCTCTCAACCCCGCTTTTTCCTATTCTGGCACCCAGACCTGAAAATAGAAAACATTCTCATCACGCGCGACGAGGATGTCAAAATCATTGATTTCGGTTTGTCCAACATCTACTCACCCTCGCGCCTCCTCAGCACCTTCTGCGGCTCGCTCTATTTTGCGGCTCCAGAACTCCTGCAAGCACGTCACTACACCGGCCCTGAGGTCGATGTCTGGAGTTTTGGTGTGGTTCTCTATGTCCTTGTCTGTGGCCGCGTTCCCTTCGATGATACCTCGCTCCCTGCCCTGCATTCCAAGATCAAGGCGGGCCAAGTGGACGGATACCCCGAGCACCTCAGCAAGGACTGTATTGATCTGCTTACCAAAATCCTGGTGGTCGACCCAGCAAAGCGGTACACCTTATCTCAGGTCCGTGCGCATCCATGGATGAACAAGGGCTACGACGAACCAATCCAGAACCACATTCCGCACCGGCAGCCACTTGACGCCGTCGATCTCGACATTGTCGAGGGCATGGGCGGTTTCGGCTTTGGCACCCCTGATGAGATTTCTGACAAGCTCAGGGGCATCATCACACAGACGGCCTACCGGCAGGCCGCTTCTCAAATCGACCAGAACTACCAGCAGCAGCTGCTGAACCAAGGCCATTCAAGTCGGCCACGCTGGCGCCGCAGCATACGCGGCAATGGCAAGCGTAACTCACAGGTCATGGACGATCCGCAGAATCTGCCCGCCATGTACGACCCGCTCGTCTCGATCTATTATCTCGCCAAGGAGAAGAAAGAATACGACCAGCGTCAGCGTCACCTCAAGCGGGGCCAGGCCGCGGCGCAGTCGGTGCCCTCGCTTCGCCGTTCCAACAGCACCATCACGACCCGCTCGGGTTTCCAGAGCAGTCTCACCCGCCGCAAGACCGACCGTGCACCCAGCACGCCCAAGCTGAGCCAAGAGGACTCTGGCATCAGCCGATCCGGCAGCGTCCACTTCCCCACCGCCCGCTCGTCCACCTTGCTCGCACGCAGTAAGAGCGCGGCCAAGCGTCTGGGCGCCATGCTGCCCAACACCAACATCCAGCGCCAGTCGCTGGAAGACAAGCAGCAACAGCAGCAGCAACAGCAGCCTCAGCCGCAGCAGAACAACAGTGGCAAGGAGCTCCCACAGTTGCCCATCGAAGAGCCCATCTCAACCTCCATGTCGACGCCCCTCAAAAAGACGTTCCAGCAGCTCCTCCGTGTCGATAGCACCAGCGGGAAAGACAAGGACCACGCCCCGCGGTCGTCCTGGCGCCGCCTGTCCATCAACCGAAGCTCCTCGAAATACACGCGCGCTTCGATGGAAGCCGCCAGCGCAAACGAGCCCATGCCCGCAGCGGCAGGCGGACTGGCTGCAGCGGCTGCGGCCAGCAAGAGCAGCCACTCGCCGCCGGCCCGTGTCTCGATGGACGGAGACGATGCACAGCAGCAACAGCAGTCGCAACGCGCGGAGCCGATGCCCATGCTGGGCGTGCAGCCCAAAAGTCTCTTCAACTTTAATCGACGTCACCTGTTTCGGATCAGCCCTAATCAACTGATGGATCAACTGACCGACGTCTTCTCGACTATGCACATTCGTGCCGATGCCTCGGTCGCTGAGCCGTATGTGATGCTGTGTGAATGCGATTACCCCAACTGGACGCAGTTTTTGCCCGCGGACGCCGACATGGCCGACGTCACCGACGAGTCGCTGCGCTTCACGGTACTGATCTACCAAGCCCGCTGGGCCGGCGGTCGCTTGGGCGTCAAGGTGCGCGAAGCTGAGGACGAAGAAGCGAGCGCGACACCGCATGCCAAGGTCTATCGCAACTTGTATCATGCTATCCTGTCCGAACTCGGCAAACGCTAACTCCTCATTTGTGCTTTTCTCGCGTCCATACCCCCCCCCTCCCCCAAACTTCTCTTTCTCCTGTTGAACACATCTTTTCCTCTTCCTCCTTTTTCTCTTATTGTGTATTTCTAACTTTATCTATTCATCCTGATACAGGATCCAATCGTTTTTGGAATTTTGCCTCAACGTTTTCTTTTGCGTTTTATTTGCATACGTCTCCATTGATACACGTGTGATGGGTTCCGATTATCAACGGTCGCCATGGCTTTCTTGCTTTATCCACATTACAACCCACCCTGTGCCTTTCGATTGGCGGCCATCTCCCGGAGCATGGCCATCGTCGCATCTTCCTTGGCCCGCATTTGGGCCATGCGTTCCTGGGTCGAGGCGCCGTAGCGCTGGCGCTGGCGCTCCTCGCGTCGTTCCTCCTGGCGAGCTTCTCTGCGCTTCTGGGCCGCCAGCATCGCCTTGAAATCATCGCCGCCGCCATACATGTCTGTTTCGTTCAGTTCGACATCTGGGCTGCGTTCCCGTTTGTGATAGGCGTTTTGAGCTCTGCGTTTTAATAACTGAGCCTCGCGACCTTCGGCCTTGGGCGCTACTTCGTCGAGATAGCGCTCCCGTCGGTCCTTTTCACGCTTGCGTTCTGCCTTGCGCGCAGCCCGCTCACGGTCTTGTACATCTTCGATGTCTATATGATTTTTTTTAAAAGAAACAAAGAAAGAAAAAGAAAGTAGCCTGGCGTTAGATTGACCTATTTCGTGTGGGGACGAAAGCGGAAAAGTACCTGCTGGGTCGGGTCGCGAGGGACCGACGGGCTGAGGGCGTCGACGCCCTGTCATGGTATCGACAGAATCCCGGATCCGGTCCTGTTGATTGCTGTCGAGTGCTTTGGCGAATGCCCACTTGTAGCTGGTCGTGTCTGAACTCGCAAGCTGTGTCGAATTGATGCCCTTGTAATACTTGGGCTCGAGTTCGTTTCGATTCCATTGCTTGACAAACTTTTTAAAGTAGTGGCGTGTGTCATCCTTGTCGAGATCAGCAAATAAGCGGCCTTTTTCTTCCTTCAACCATAGCCGGAATTCAGTGGCCTTTTCGTAGAAATCGTCTTGGGAGATGGCTATGACGCTTGTCAGCATGGGCTTATGCTCGTGTTTTTTAGGACGTATGCATTCAATATTCAATCACACATGCATACGCCCTCGTCATCGTGTCCACTTGCGTTGTTCTACTTTATCGCTTCTGCTCTTCTTCTTCTTCCGAGAGCTGCTGCTCTCTGGCGAGGGATCGCGACGGTGTTTGCGTGAGCTCATGGTCAGTGAAGAATGATATAATGGCGTTCATTGCACTCACAAAGCATGAAATTACCGTCAACTTGTCACATTTGATTCACCGACAGGATTTGCCCATTTCTACCCGCAGCCGCAGGCGAAGGCGCTCTCACTCATATCCGGAACGCAGTCGAAGTGCCAGCCATGGACGACGCGAAGCGAGCCTTACCGCTTGTATGGCATAACCACTCTGAACTAGTAGATCCTCCTTAAAAACCGTAAGCGAAAAAGCAGTCTCACTTTACAGTTTGCAGTGATTAAAATGTCTTGGTCCTAGCAGTCGTCCAAGACAGATTCAGTTCTGCTGAATGAAGCAACAAAAAAGTCATACGTACGGATGTTTACCGAGCTGGACCCAACGAAGAAATGGGTGTTGCCAAGTGGCACAGCTGTAGAAGGTGAAATGTATCGTTTTGGTTTGCAGTGCATATACGAACAGTAAGTAGACACAACAACCCTTTCTATGATTGCTTTAACACCTTTTATCTCAGCCCTGTGCTCTCTTGGGTGCTGAATGCAGATGCTCCATGCTGGAGAAGCGTTTTCAGCAATGGGTATTTTACAGCTATCCTTGAGAAAGGCCAATCATCACTACCAGCCATCAGCACCGGTGCCAGGAAGATGATGGCTGCATGAAAAACTCCTGAGGATCTGGAGAAACCTCCACTTGATCTCCGGTCACCCAAGTCCGCTCCCATGGCTTGTTTGCCATATTTGCTTGATGATGTCCTCCTCTTGTGGCCCCGTAGCCGCAGGCGAAGACGCTCACTCACATCCGGAACGCAATCGAAGTGTCATCGTGGACGAAGCGAAACGAGTCCCACCGCTTGTATGGAGAATAGCGACTGATTCTGGTTTCGTTGACCCAGTCCAACACTTGAAGAAGACTGGATTCAATGGACGATTTTGAGTATACACTCATACACCACCGGGGTGTTATCAATTACACGTCGATACCAAAAGGTAAATGCACACTTCGAACCTTTATTTGATAAGGTGTCAATTATGGAATGTTTAGGGATCGATTATGCATGGCTACTTCTGCGCGAGTCAATGAGGAACGCGTCGTCATGGGTCCAAGCCTGTCAGCAACAAATTACCAGTGGAAGACTGGATCTTGTGCTCATCAAAAATGGCGTGGAGTACGGCGTTTCCGGGTCAGGCAAGAAGGACGAAGCAGCTATTACAAAGGAGTTGATCGAGACCCAGCTGCTATGCCCCAGAACCATGAAAGACATGTTTGACCGCGCGGCGTCGAAGCTCGACGGTAAACAGGTTCTTGTCCATGAATTACGGATAGTATGCATGAACCAAACGGGTAGGAATTCATGTTGCTATTTTTCTTCGCTTACTGATCAGACGCGATAGGTTTCCGATTTCGTCTGTCGGTGATGGATTGTCCGGCGGGATATGTGTGCCGCATGATGTCAAGCAAAGAATACGAAGTTCCTGTTCAAGCTTGCATGATTCGTCATCATTCATGCTTGCCATAAGGACGGGATATCGTTATCAGTATCCTGAGAAGTTCTCATCCTATACATCCTCATATATCCCAGACACAGCTGGTGTGATAATCATAAAATTAGCCATTTCCACAAGACTGACATGAGAACCATCTTCATTATTAAATACCGCTTTATTCTGTATTGGGTTCACTACGTTGGTTGTATTGAAAGACCAAAGGTTGAACTACTAGACCAATCTTTGTATTGAGAGCCCAAAGATTCTACTGAGCTACATGAATTCTTATTTCTTATTAAAAGTTGTATCATGAGCCCCCGCAACTTTTATATTTTCAAACGCAAAGCACTGTACATAAGTGCATGAAAAGTCCGTTCTCACAGCGACGTCGTGCAATGTCCCTCCCCCCCACTTCCAATACCGCATGGCGCTATATGATGACACAGAAGATTTGCAAGCTAAGATCGATACGATCATTGTGCTACGTGCGCTGGAAAAGAACCTTACATGGCTCAGGTTCCACAATGACTAGTGCAAGAAGCTTGCAAAGTCAGACAGCAAAGAGTAGACGTTCAGCGAACACCAAGTGTATGACTGTTACGATGAACGCTCAGGGCAAGCATACAGATATTCAATACATGGACCTTGACTGAGATGATTTATTAGGCGACATTTGTGCGTTTCGTAAGCCGATGTACCATTGAAATTACATAATCATAGATTGACCGCTACATGCTCATGAATCATAACAACAAAGAGAATTACCATATACACAGAGAAAAGTATGATAATGCTACTTAATGACAAACACCCAACTGAAAATATTTACTAGGCAGACCCTGCTGCTAAACTACATAATTACATATTTATTTATTTGGGGCAGAAGACAACGCGGTAGCCAGGAGCGACACACATGTAAGTAGAGGTGGCGTCATCATAAGCATAGCTGTACGAGGTAGGGCAGGCAGCCTTGAAAAGCTTGGAGTAGTTGGTGGGCTTGCAAGTCTGCTGGTTGAAAGCGCCAGTGCAGCAGTACTTGGGCTCACGGAACTTGCTGCAAGCGCTCTCGCATCCGATCACGGCGCCAGTGTTGTCTTTGAGCTGGAGCTCAGGAGGGCAGGCAGGGCCCTTGGGACAGACGACAGTACCGCAGTGCTTGTCACCGTTAACCTCCTTGGCATTGCCGTTGATGGGAGCCAGCGACATGGGCTCGTTGTAGCCGTCCACAAGCGAGATATCGTAGTAGTCTTTGCCCTGGTTGTCCTGGAACTTGACCTCGGCAAGGGTAGCAGGGTTCCACATGCCAGCGAAGGTGCAGTCCTTGCCGGTGCACTTTTTGCGACCCCAGACACGACCGGCCCAGTGCTCGGCAAAGGTGAAGGTGTGGTCGCCACCAGCTGGCACGTGGACGGAGGTGCCGTACTGGTCGCCGTTCTTGGACTGACCGACCTCGAGGGAGTAACCGCAGTTGTTGTGCACCTGAATGTAGGGGGCGGCACCAGCAGCAATGGAAGCAAAGGCCGAGACGGCAACAAGCAAAAGGCTACGCATAATGGGACTTATGTGTGTGTAGGAAGTAAAGAAAAGCCATGCCAGCTAAACAGGCACGCGTTTTTATAACCTTTGAGCGTGGATTTTGTTGTCATACAAATTATGCCTGTCAGTTACAAGGACCAGAACCCGCGCGCGGTTACAGCACACAAGTATACACAGCCACATGCAGCACGAGGCAACGGAAGGTAGAAATGATTTCTGGGGGGCCTGACAGACAGTTGAGTGACTCTGTGTGTCCGTCCTCGATTGAATAGGACAGGCACAAAATTCACACAAATGTGGAACGATAAAAGTGAAAACCGCCAGTCCAGCCACTTATTTTTGTCGTCGGGCGCTACATGCTCTCTGAAGAGCTGACTGGGTCCGTCCTTGCGTCGCGTAACAGCGGTAAGTTGAGTACAACACATATTCTGCATTAATGCAGAGATCTAAGCGAGGAGTGAAATTGAAATGTACCACCTGAATAGCCGCTTGTGATGCCTTCACCCGTGTTAATTTACTTTTCATGGAAAATTTTGCTTAGCCCATTCCTCCAGCGGAGGTCGATCCAATCGTACTAAAAGACAAGCAGGTGAGACGAATGTCAAATCGTCGACTGCTCTATAAAGGTCGCGGCATTTTCTACATGCGCCCTCTTCGGGTCCGACTTTTTTTTTAATAAATTTCGATTGCATCTCATAATATATCTATACTCGCCTCGATAGCGAGTATTTAGTCTATGACACTTTTTAAAACGAAGTCAGTCGACGTGTAAGACCAAGTGAAGTGGTGACGAAAAAAGGAATTGAAACAGATATATTATGGCAAAAAAAAAAAAAAATAGAATCAAGTGCTACCTCGATCAAAAGCATTATAATATCGCATTGGTTACAGCGTCTAAGCCCTGTAACAGGGTACATAATCAGCTTTTACCCGACGGTGTCAAGTAACCTAAAGCAAATGGCGCAGGTCGATGTGGATAGGGTGCGTGTCGAGGAAGACGCAAGGGCACGCCATATGGTGCTTAATATACAGTGCTTAATGCTCCTGTCTCTCCTGGACAGATTTTCGCTCTGATAATTTAATTCTGTATATCATAATTTAGCCGTTGAATATGTATAGCGGTAATACATGTATACATCCTCTGATGCGTCTTTTACTACAATATATCGTAAATAGTTGACTTATAAACAAATGGCTAGCGAAGCAATGATCCATTGTGCGGGATCTGGAATGCACTTGAATGCACCGACCACTGGAACCATGAATTTTATTACTAACATTTTGTTACGTAACTTTTTCTGTCCGTGAAAAGTAATATATTAGAGAGCAGATTATATCTGAGACTTTCTTCATTATAATGGACCGCTATATAGCTCATTATGTATCTCTTCTACTCTGTTTCTGCGACAATCCATTAGACTTTCCTAAACTGAGCCTGTTTCTTCTAACCATAGATCCATATCCTGAGAGAATTTGGACAAGATAGAATTGAGAATACGTATGTGACTAAAGCAGAGCTCAAATACCTCTACTGTGCCAGTAAACAGGACTTGTACATCATATGAATATATGACAGACGAAATATTTTCGTCCATATTTAAAGGTAACAAAACTTGTTACTGGCAAGGATAATTAGTCTGATGACGACATTCAGGAAAATAATACATATAACTGCGGACAGATACATTTGGGAAACGACTGATGCTGTATCCGGACTTATGAGAAACAACCAGGAGTGTACGTGGATGCTAGTTAAGGGCGCGCGGCAAGCAGCTTAACGTAGGCAGCGCTGGTGACAGTAAAGGATGAACAAATAAGCGGATCCAAGTGTGCCGCCTGTCAGATAAGTTTGGACTATGTACTGCGCTAGCAATTCTATAAATGCCATTAGGCGTTATCGACAAACACTATGCCAAAATCACTCATATCTTCATGCCGCTTTGCTCATAAACTGCATATATACTCTCTATACTATGTAAAAAGCAAAGTCGAGACGTGCTTTAGTAAGCTATTGTCGTATCCTATGGCTTTTCGAATCTTCTTTTCTTGTTACGAAGACAGAAGATTGTAGAATTGTGACAATTTGCACAATTATAATAAAGGCTCACCACATCCAAATTCAAAAGCTAATTGTACAGAAACTTATAGACATATATATATCGTTGGTATAAACATATGGAGCTAATATGGTTTATATAAGTCCATGGTACGGTTGATATCATTGGGACTTGGTTGATTCTCGGGCGCTAGCCAGTTTGTTCTCCACTTGCTGCATCTTTCCCTTCAAAAACGACGTGTTTGGCTGAAGAATCCGCGTGTACATAACCTCGGCACCCTACATAAGGCAGGGATAGTTGGTCTTTTGCACTGTGTCCTTCGCATCTCTTTCCAGAGTACTTACGCGGAATTGAGGGAGTGCAAGCCAGAGAACGAAAATTGTCTTAAACAGGAAGTAGAACGGGAACCAGTAAAGCAAGGTGTCCGTAAAGTACTCGCCCATTTGTATGAAGCCAAAGACCGACCAGTAGGTCAGCCATTGCTTCCGATGGCTGGGGCTCGTAGATTCGATAGCCTTAAACTATCAAACACACGGCGAAAAAAACACGTGAGCAATCAAGTTTCACGAATTTAAAAGAACCTCTTACCGACTCGTAAGCTGAAGTTGTACATATGGATATAAGAAAGAAAGCGATCCGCAGAAATTAGTATTCGCCAGAAAGGAAACCTGTCTCCACCCAGACCACATACCTGGATAAAGCCAACCGATAAAATTCGTGATAAGCGGTGCCGCGACATTGAAGAAGATTAGGAGAAAGACTAGAAAGGCGCCCCCCAAGGCAAGATAGACTTTAGGAATCTTGGTCTTTTCCTCGGCGTCTCTGAGCTGTTTGTATTGGGATAGACTCCTGTCGAGGTTTCGCTCAACTTCTTTAGCCTTATTGTATACAGAATCCATTTGTCTGGGTAAAGTCGATTCGTAAAGGGTGAAAGAGAAAGAAAGAAACGGGAAAAGCGACGAAACTGCGAGTCATGATGGTCAACTTGCGACACATCTCACAACCTATTTCGGTAAAGATTGTATCACACTTCTGGCGTAACGCTCTGACGCTGTTGCTGCTGTTGAGGCACTCTTCCTTCTTCTCCCATTCTCTACCCTTCTACGTCAGGTCAAAGAAACGAATCACATGATGTCGTGAGCTTGTTTTTTCGCAGCACGGGCACTCGGAAAGGCTCACGCTACTACTCATGTGTGTAAAGCCTTACAGGTCTGATGCACTAAGCAACTCCTATGATAAACGAGCTATGATGTCACTATAATTATGCCACAAAGTCTGGGTTTTCCTACCAATGTAAAAAATTGCAATCATCTTGTGAAATCTCTTTTAGAATATATACAATTACTGACGTCGTTATCGTCGTCATTTAGAGGAGTATATGATTTCTCCATAGCATGCCTGTCTAAGCATCATTCTGTGTTGGAGAAACAAACAGCATCTGTATATCATTTCCATTCAGCGGTCATCAATGGCTGACATCATAGTTGTGGACATCAACTATATCCACTCTGAGTAAAGGATAAGTACGTGCCACAAGGGTCGACCATTTCAATCTTCTTGTGTATAGCATATGTAGACTTTCCGAATTCCAATATATTTTCTATCCGCGTATCATCCATGATGATATTGTCATTGACAGAAAATCTGGCTCATGTGACATGAATGTATAATCACTGTGTAGCACACATGCAAGCTTCTTAAAATCCTCAAGGGAAAAAGTGTAGAGCAGTTTTACGCGTAAGCGAGACTAACGTCATTTCTGTATCCCATCAAGTCGTCTTTGAAGCGTATAATACCAGTACGAGTGTGTAAATAAGAAACAAAAAGCACAGTACTAAATTTTTCTTATTTGTGTGGGTGCAGCAGATTTCGATAATGCGCGGTCTTCCCTTTTTCCTCTCTTTCGTTAAATCCATATGCCGCAAGAACAGCCGGCTCCTTGTTCCGCATCTCCTCCTCCCGAAGGTAAATCAGCTTCAACACGGCCAATTCATCCTATACAAGCTCTCACTGCTTTAAAGCCCCAACGATGACTATGGCGACTGTAGCCGATGACAGTCCTCATCATATGGACTCGGCCAACCATTCCAGTACGACAGCAACAACTGACAACAAAGACGCCAAAGACGCCAAAGACGATAAAGATAACGCGACCTCCGTCCACGAACGAACAGATCTTACCAAAACGGAAGAAGTACCGCAGCCACACGCGTTTCCTGAAGAGAGGTCTCCACCACAGCCTCGTTCTCGTCCCTTGTCAGCTGCACACTCGGGTCCTGCTCAGGAGTATCTCGTGAAAAACATAGAATGGTTCGATCTCGAACGCCGTGAGAAGAGGCCTGTCAAGATAATCACTCAAAACGGTACTATCTGCTGTCTACCTAATCTTTTTTTAACATCTGCTGCTAGAGAACGGACCATGTCCACTGGTAGCAATATGTAAGTGATAACGCGTATATATCATTTTATCTGTGTGTTAATATATGCCTATGATCCCCAGGCAATGTATTATTATTGCGAGGCGATCTGGTCATTCAGCCGCCAGATAGAGAAATGGTTACTTTTGAGTATCTCGTCGATCGACTTGGTGACCACTTATTGAATAACAGCCCTGCCGAAAAGGTATACTAGTGTCTTCAAGGAAAACCTGACCACTCAAAAACTCAAACTTTTAAGACTGCAGCAGAACAACCGCTTGCAAGCTCCCCTTCCACCATTTCACCTGTGAACGAAGAATCTGCATCAGGTTACGAAGGGTCTGACCAGAAAGGGAAACAGACGACGTCCGAATACGCTCTAAATTACCGATACAATCTCGATGCAGCTTTATCTATCTTACCTAATCTCCAGACTGGCCTTGGTAAGTCCATGGTCCGGATGCGTATGGGTACCTAATTCCCGCTTGCGCTTTCACATAGATGTTAACGTACGGTTCTCCTCAATACGGGACTTTGAGCCTACTGCAGAGCTAGCCATGTTTGACTTGTTTCATGTGGATCTCGTACATGGCTGGATAGCTGACCCGCAGGTATGCCACGCGGCTTTTCTATGTGAACACACGATTTAACATCCAGCTTAGGATGAGGAGACGTTCAGGACCGTTGTAGAAAAATGCGGCTCGTATAACTCAGTCGTTGAGTGCGTCGTAAAAGGAGATACGCTTAGCAGCGGAATCGTCGTGGACTGTCAAGACGGTCAAAGCAGAGAAAACCCATCCGAACCGAAAAGATGGACTGCCGAGGAAGAAAAGCAAATTCAAGAAGGTAATGACGACTTGTTGTGACAAAATAGAGAAGGCCAGCTCATTTGAATTTGACGATAGGTCTCATTGCTGCAGCCTTTTTACAAGATACAGCAACGCAGCTTACATACTACGGTTTGGAATTACTCTCTGAAATGATACCCGACAACAATTTATGTGTGATATTTCGCAATAACCATGTATGTATGCTGCTTCTCGAACCATGCTTGGCTTTTGCTCATGATAAATACTGCTTTTTTTTCGACAGTTCTCCACTATTTACAAACACCCCGAGACACGAATGCTCTATACCCTGATTACCGATTCAGGCTTCATTGGACAGAAATCCTATGTCTGGGAGAGTCTGAATGACGTGGATCAAGGCATGTCTGAGTTTTTCGATAGCGACTTCCAGCCGTCGCAGGTGCTGAGGGATCCTGCTCCGCCACCCAGCGCGCCCACAACAGAGGCTGAAGCCAGTGCAGATCTCGAGTAAGAAGAGAGAAAGTGGAGGGCGTATCAGAGGCTCATGCATAAAATGTAATAATGCAAATAGCTACGCCATTGCTTTGTCTCTGCAGCAGCAGGAGCATGACAAGACCAGCGAAAGACAATCTAATCGTTCGAGACCAGTCTCTCAAGTGATCACGCCGCCGACTTTGAGGCAGAGCCCGATTGATCCAACCCGCGTTGTCAGTGTGAGCGCAGGTGGACCCGAAGCAGTGCAGGCAGGATCGAACCAGAAGAAGAAACGACAAAGTTGTTTGATGATGTAAAGAGAGGATAGCACTATACTCTGACACATACCGATCCCAAGTAATGGACAAATGTACAGTGTGACAAACATGGGTATTTCGCATTGATTGGCTGTATGAATACAGTATGATGGAACAGGCCTTACCTATAAATGTCCGCGAGAAAGCGGTCCGGGCTGGTACTTTTCGACAACCTTTTTTCTACACTTTTCTACAATGTCGACCAACCCCTCCTCTTATGTTTTCAACCACACCATGGTCCGTGTAAAGGACCCCCAGGCCTCGATCAAGTTCTATCAAGATGTCCTTGGCATGAAGTAAGCTTTTTGTTGAGCCTAGTACGCGTCTATTTGACTGACAAAACGCGTCATTGTGCTTCATTGCAGACTGATTACTAAGAACGATGTCGAGAGTGGCAAATTTACGCTTTACTTCCTCGCATATGTGGACTCTGTGCCCGAGTCTGAAGAGGAGAAGCGTAAACTGTGCTTCAGCATGCCTGGTGTCCTTGAGCTTACGCAGCAAGTATCATTATTTGCATGATGGCGCGTAAATACGGGTAAACTGACGTCAGTATTTTTTCTCTTTACTGCAGCAACTGGGGCACCGAAAACGACGCCGACTTTGCTTATGCTAATGGCAACAAGGAGCCTGGCCGTGGCTTTGGCCATATTGCTGTCCTCGTCGATGACATCAACGCAGCTTGCGAGCGCTTCGAACAACTCAACGTCAAGTACATTAAGCGTCTTACAGACGGCAGCATGAAGCATATTGCCTTCATTGCTGATCCCGACGAGTACTGGATCGAGGTAAGACGCTACTTCCCCGGGAAAGAACTTGCATTCACTGTATTCTGCTCCCTCAGATCATCCAAAACCCCAAGTTCACTGGCAAAGCCCCCATCTAAGTCTTTCGTGACAAATAAACAATTTATTCCATCATGCATACTATCGACTTTATATCCAAGTGAGCCATTCCAAGAGAGAAAAAAGAGAACACCTAATTTTCAAATGTGCATGAGTACAACAGTGTCAGTGAAAGACAGCATGCTGGTTTTGACTGTGATGTCTCAGAGAGGGCAAGTTCAACTTTTTCATGGTTTGTTCGCGAACAAGCCATAGCGTATAGCTCGGTTCGCATCAACGAAATACTTAATCATCATTGTCACAGCAACCAGCACACTGAATCGTCTTTGTGCTTGATAGTTTACCTTTTCGACGAAAAAAAGCTAAAAGAAAAACAAGGGAAAGGAAAAAATGACTTTATATCCAGAAAAAAAATTTTTTTTTTGTTTTATGATTTGCAACTCAGGTACGCACGCGGTATCCCGGCCAAGTGCCCATACTCGATCGCGTTTATGTTGGAGCAAGCTCCATGGAAAAAAGTTGGTATCTCCACAATCCAATATGAGGATTATATCTGCAAAGTCTAGAGCGTGTATATTAGTGCTTAGTCAAGTCTTCTCAGCGGAAAGTGACCTTCGCTTTATAGCTGTCACAGGATAAAACTTCGCTTAGGTTGATCTTCTACTGATGAAGACAAGTCTATTTCAACGACTTTGGAGAACCCTCATCTTCCTGTGTGCTGTAGAGCTCGCCTTACATCACTCACATCTATCTATAGATACACCACATCTTGTTGATTAATCACTCGTTTGTGCAAGGAGGCATTTATTCATATTGGCCGCTGAAGAAACATGAACAGGAGAAAATACAGTGATGCCAATACGTACTATGTCGTGTTTATGAGGAAAAGGTTGGCGAAGTTGTTGAAAGTTGACGCAAGACAAGTTGCTGTGTGAGTCATGCATTATTTTCCGAGGACCGTTTTGAGGCCCAGAAGCCACTTCCTTTTTCGTACACACAAATGTTGTCAAGGGTGGCTGCACCTCAGGCACGAGTAGCTAGTTACTCTATAGCGGCATGCTTCCGCCGTTGGTCGTCTTCGTCTACTAATGTTGTTACTGACATGAAAGATCGCGGTTTGGTGGCTGACATTACAAGGTACGACTCTGAGATTCCTCATATGGCTCTTCCCACTCTAAAACAGAGCACAGCCCCGATATCATAAAGCATACACAGTCGCCTACGACAATCTACTGTGGTGTGGATCCCACTGCACGCAGTCTCCATCTCGGCAATCTCGTCACTCTCATGGGCTTACTTCATTTCGGTATTCGTGGCCACCAGGCGATTGCGCTCGTAAGAAATACAGCTGTCAAATAGTCGTATTTACTGAGTTAGGATTAGGTGGGTGGCGCCACAGGCAGCATTGGTGACCCGTCTGGCCGCAAATCTGAACGTGTACCGCTCGGTCCTGAAGCGCTCGAGCAGAATGTTGCCGGTATCGAGAAACAGATGCACCGTTTTTTCCAGAATGGGTCTGTTTATGCAAGTGCGCGCGGCTTCTCTGATGCTGTCAAACCTCCCAAGGTACTCAACAACTTCGCCTGGTTCAGCAACATGACCGCACTACAATTTCTCGGTGACGTTGGACGCTATGCCCGTGTCAGTACCATGCTGGGCAAGGAAAGGTAATTCCTTCTTTTATCTTCCAATCTGCTCCTCAAACAATGTGGCATGAAATAGCGTCAAGACCCGATTAGCAAGTGACCAAGGTATCAGTTTCACCGAGTTCTCGTACCAGCTCCTTCAAGCGTATGATTTCTATTATCTCAACCGACATCACGAATGCCAGATCCAGGTCAGAAAGAACACTGTCGTACTACAGAAGCGCGTATACTAATGCCTGACGTTTACTATTCGTTAGTTGGGTGGCAGCGATCAGTGGGGCAACATCACAGCTGGTATCGACATGATCAACAAACGGCGCGAAGTTGATGGCAACGGATCGGAAAATGCATCACGGGCATATGGCATAACTATTCCTCTCCTTTTAACGTCGTCCGGCGAGAAATTTGGCAAGAGCGCTGGCAATGCAGTGTGGCTGGACCCCACAATGACCAGTATATTCGACTTTTACCAGGTTCGTACCAGTCTTTCTCTTTTTAACTGCGACGTGGTTTTTGCTAACATTGTGATAGTTTTTCATGAGAACGACAGACGCTGACGTGGGACGCTATCTGCCCATGTTTACCCTTCTCTCAGCGCAACAAGTGGAAGAAATCATGCAGGAGCATATGGTATGCACTTGGCAAGAATGCTATGATAATGGTAGTCTAATCAGTACACAGAAAAACCCGGAAAAGCGAGAGGCTCAACGTGTCCTTGCCAATGAAGCAACTGAGCTGGTGCACGGCTGTAAGTAAGAGGCATGCATTCGAGCAATCGCTGATATAAATCTTCTTCTCTTCCAGCGGACGGTCTGAGAGACGCCCAGACAGCTACAAAGGTCCTTTTTGGCGGTGACCTGAGTACTATCAAGGGACAAGACATCGTCAGCGCCTTTAGAAACGATCCGGGCCGGTTCAGTATGGTGAGCAAAACAGACTTTATCGGTAATACACTTGCAGGCATTTCCGCTATCTCTAAGGCCACAGCATCGAAATGTAAGGCAAACGCTTTTTAGCAATGCGTAGGACTTACTCGCGATTCAATAGCCGCTGCTTCGAAGCTTATCAAATCAGGCGGAATGTACCTGAACAATACCAAGGTGACAGATGTCGTCTACAAGCTTTCTGAAGCAGACTTGATGGACAATCAAGTGTGCGTACTTCGTACAGGCAAATCGTCTTACCACATTATTCATGTCGCATGAGAATATCGCTTAGAAGTCTACATGTCATAGAAGTATCAATAGACAGTGTCACCAAGCTGATACAGGTTCCAACGACAGAGTTCATTACAATTATACTTTATAACTATGAAATGTATCTTTCTGGAATCATAGTACCAAATAATCAGCTGCACAAGATGGATGTGTCCTATATCATACTTTATATCTCCTGGGAGATTTTTCGATTGACCTTAAACACTTCTGACTGCCTGCTTGTATGTGCACCTGTGAGCTATTGTTTGTCGCTAGTTATCGTTCATCATATAGAAATAATTAAAAATGAGGACAAAGAACATTCTTCTTGTGTGCCCTCAGCTCCTAATGGAATAGAAGGTCATTCATCTTGCACTTATTTTTCATTTTCTTCCTACTGCAGTTAGACCAACGAAACACTGTCATCGAAATATGACTTTCCACCAATCATTAATGTCAAACAAAATACGACAAACAAACTTTTGCGAAAGAAAATGTCAAAGATGTGACAAGAAAAAATAAGGTATTACATAGTCGACTGTGTCACGAGTGAATGGGCGGCGCGGTGCGCCCTTTGTCTCAAACAAGCTCTTACTCTTATGGATCACGGGACATGTCGCACATCAGTGCGCTTTCCAAGTCGGAGCCAACAAAGAAGGTTTGACGCGGTCTAATGCAAAGCAAGCCCGGTACACACACATTTAATACATAACTTTGGATAGGCAAAGACGCTGAATTTTCTCGGATCGGGCTCGCAGCCAGCTACATTGCATCCTGTAATGGTCCTTACAGCAGTGCTTTACGAGTCTCCTAGATTCTGGCATCGGTAATAGTACTTTTAAATGTTATTTCGACGGTTTATGCTAACTTATTTCTGTTTTCAGTTATCGTAGAAAAGGATTAATATCATCAGCGCTGATGGATGAAGGAAGCAGACATCAGCACATGACATTAAGATCGTCAAGCTTAAAGAGTATAGCTTGTACGGTGGAAGGACTTGTTTGGGAAACAAGCTGCGGCTCATCAGTTGACTGCCGACATTTCGATCCGGAAAAGGTTCCGTGCGCTGTCGCGCCAAACGCGGCGTCTTCCGCAGAAATGCAAAAAAAAAAATTCCAGTTGGCAAACGCGGTCGAAACAGAAAAAGGCAAGACAACGCCCCTGCTCAACTTTCTTTTGATGCGCCACCCAATGAAACGGGTCAGTCAAGCATGCAGATGAAAGAGAGAAAAAAAATTTTTTTTCACGCTGTCGTGAGATTAGCGCGTAAAAAGGTCTGGAAGGAAACTTGTGTCTTCATTATCTAAACGCCCCCATCGATCTTAATACCTATCTTGTACAAACGGCTCGGATACCACAGACGGAGGCACTGATAACAAGCGGAAGAAGCACCTCCAAACAAGGTTTGCATTGTGACAGGCGTGCGCTCACGCTAACGAAGCCGCTGGAGCCTATTTGCAGTCGGTTATACCTTCTCGTGGAACCAAGGAAAAAAAAAAGAAGGAAGGCATGATACATGATAGCATGCCTGTAGTGGGAACGTGTACGACAGGTCCGCGTTCGCACCAAGCTCCTTGTAGGAGGAGAATGCAAGGGAAAGCAAAGACAGGGGCATATCTATTACAAATGATTACTTACCCTACAATGTTACGCAGACACAAAATCTTTCATCATAATCACAGCGTCATAATAAAAAACTCATGACAATTAATGAAGCATCTATATAATAAAGTACACTAATTACGCTGTTCTATCGATCTGGAGACTCGCGTTGTTAGAAGGCGGAAGGCACAGGCTACCACATTCAAACTGCGTGGCGCGTTTGTTGTGAAAAGAGTACACTTTTCGGGTATGTATTTGTGGAGAAGATCACAGTATGATGAAATGCATCAAACAGGTCAAAGCAGGAGACGGTCAGTGGTAGAACAAGAACGTGCAGATTAAAACATATCAGCAAGGACAAAAGGACTTTTTTTTTATTATACTCGAGATGAGAATATTTCGAGAACGTATGCATAAGGTGACTTTTTGTGAACAGTGAGTGAGATGATATACAAGGGGGTGGGGAAGAAAAGGAAATACATATGCTTTTGGTGGAAGGGGTGGGGATATGGAAATGTTGCTTGGCTTTGTTGAATAGTCATGTTAACAGGATATGGATGATACAATGTGGTTTTCTGGTGTGGAGGTGTTGGGAGTTCTTCCGGAATTGTTGTTCTTATCTCAGGAACGGGCAGCTTCCTCGCTGGTGGCCATATTTACCACACCAAGAGCTATACAGAAAGAAAGAGATACTTAAGTGAACAAGACACCTGGGTAGTGGCTTTGGCGTACCATTGACCGCCCGTTACGTTGACGGGTGGCACCAGTGGGCGGTGCTGGATGACAGGCATAGCAGACGCAGTAGCCATAGAAAATCGACGTTGTTGATGCTTGCAAAACATTTCTTATATACACTTGAGTTTGTGTAAGAAAAAATATGAAGAGAAAGAGCTGCGAGAGATGCTGCGTTGGTCCGTGAGGTAGTCCTGGGTTTATATATACTACTGCATTCAGGCCGAAAAACAATATGTATAAACAAAGCACTTGTGTAGCCTTACTTTTTTTTTTTTTTTTTTGCTTTACAGTTTGTAAAAAATATTGAGTACGACTAAACAGAAGGACCCACTGGATGTGTGAAAAGATGTGGAACGATGTAATTACTATACAAATTCTATATATCGTAAGACAAACGTCGATGGGTTTTTCTCGTCGCGCATCTTTTAGCCTATCTCATGCCGAAACATTGGTCGAGAACGTGGAAACACAAACGGGATATCCGTCAAATTGAGCAAAGAAAGAGAGGGGCGTGTCAGTTTACAAAACAAAAGGGATAGAAGAAAATCAAGCAAGATGCCTTGTATAGATGATCGACCGCCCGTCGAGCGCTGGGTTCTTTTTCCCAACAAAGAGTCCTTTTGACATTTGCTTCCGCATCAGGTGCCACAAGGCGTTTTGACTCGCTCACAGACCTTCTAGTCCTTTTGCGTCCTGAGACCTTTCGGCCCCTTTCTATGCGCTCTGTTGATGGCTGACTGCTGCGGGTCTTTTTACTGTAGTATATCCATGACACCATAGATTACTGTTTCAGCCCTCACCGGACTTGTCAACCTGTCATCATGATACGGCAAATGGATCAGATTTGGGACAGAAAGTAATGATGATGATATGGGAAATGAAGAGAGAGAGAGGACAAGCGATTCGGCCGAACTGATCGGATGCGTCTCCGTCCCCCCTGCCATGCGCAGTATAGGTCAGCGCGCGCGCTTCCAACAAGCTGGTCGCTCCGATTATCTTGGTATTACACAGACACACAAGCGGTGCGCACATTATGAAGCAAGGCATCAATTTCTTTTTTTCTTTTTTTTTTTTTTATGATTGCGGCGGACGGGTTAACGGGTGGGGGCGGGCCGTGAGCCGCGTTGGCGTAACCCTTCGTGGATTAGTGGGTGTGACCATGGGCTGAAACAACTCATGAATATTTGCCCTCTTGCCGCTTCCAGATCTCTTGTGTTGTGAAAACTTACTGGCTGGCCCAGGCCATCGTCGCACAGATTAGACCACATCTTCCCTTTCTTTTCCTTTCTCTGTCGTATTGCATCCATCAGACTGCGTTTTCCCCTTTCCATTTTTTTCTCGGGAAAAAAAGCGCATTGTCCACTCGCATCCAATTCACACCCACATACAATGCATGCATTTAAGCGCGTATATGAGCTCCCACACGCGTATATATGAGTACATATACATAGAATCACTGTGTGCAGCCTGCTGCGGTTATTCTATGTCATAACGTATAATATAAAGAACGCCCGAACGCGACGCAAACGTTCAATACTATAACAGCTTTAGGTTTTGCGAGGGTGCCGATCTCCTTTCGTAGTTGTTTGTTGGATAATGAAGCTTGGAAAAGAAAGTTCCCCCATCGCCACTTTTCCTTTTTAATGCGTAACCCCCCCCCCACGGCCCTGTCGAAGAGCGTGGAAGACCCGTGTCCTCACACACACACTCACTTAATAATATTACAATTCTGTGTCGATATTTTTCGCAGCATGCGTCCGTGCAGTTAGCAACCCATTGGCGTCGTCATTTTATATTCTATGGGCTCATTATGCCCATTGTCTGTGAGCCCGCATGCGAATTTGATCTTCTTGTCTTTGAAACGTGCGTAAGTTGTTTTCTTTCTTCACGTAGGATTTGCCGCTGTTCCAAGAACTACAAACTAAATGAATCGACAGAAACGATACGGGCTGAATTTGCAGCAGCATATAGGTTTGCGTATATTTTTAAAGTTTGGGTCTCGGAATCAGATTGACTGCTCCGTTTTCACACCCGAGAGAGGGCAAGTGACCCTTACGTGCATCACAACACACCCATTTTACATTACATCCACAGCATATTATACAGACAGCGTCTAGGAACCGACGAACTAGCTTCATTTGGTGTCCTAATGGAAGCAAAAACGCCATGCTTATGGTAACTCTTGTGCGTTGTTGTTATTGTTTGATGCGCAGGGGCGCACTGTTTCTATTTTTTAGCATTCGTTGCTGTGTTGATGGGCTTTTGGGTACACGAGAACAAAATGTATGTGTGAGTTTACAGTACGTATGTATTGTATAATTATATTTTGATACGCGTGGGTGTGCCAAAAGCCGGTAAGGTTTTTTTGTTTTTCTCCTCGGTGGCACACGTATGTACCAAGGTTAGAGTTTCCTCTGTTGCGAAGAGTATGGAGATTCTCACAATGGGAGGCAGCTTTCACTTCAGGATAGCAAGCGCTATGTCATGGCATTCTAAAAAGTGTCATAGAAATGTGCAAGTAGAGGCGGAGAGTCTGATACAAGGATAAAGAAAACGTGGCGTGAGAGAGGGTCATACAGGAAACGGGGAGCTGCACGCAGCGCACAGAAATATTATCCTTTCCCCCATCGAACATGGAACAGAAAAGGTCTGTGCTATGCACAGTGGCACTCGTGCCAACCGTCGCTATCCTTCTCGTTCTGAGCTGGCTGCACGGCAGTCTCTACGACGAGGTTGCGAAACAACCTGACCCCGAGATCACGCCGTCCACGTCGTATGTGATGGCCGGTTACTTTGTGAATTGGTACAGTTCCTGGTTTATTCTTGCAGCAATGCACTCATAACTGGAATCATGGACTTGTAGGGGCATCTACGATCGCAAGTACAATGTGGTCGATCTAGAAAAGAAGGCCGAGAAACTGTCGCATGTTCTTTATGCCTTTGCTAATGTGCAAGATGATGGCGAAGTTGTTCTGGGGGTACTTGTTTAAGACGCTTCATATCCGTGTCATGCTCACATTATTTGAACTCTTTTTGTCTTTTTCTTTTTTTACGCGCCAAGGACGCCTGGGCCGACAGAGACAAACATTTCCCTGAAGGTACAGCTTTCCGAGGAACGCTCGGTCAAACACGTTTTTCACACGTCTCTCTATCTGTTGACAGACCAAACTATTGATGGCAAGGCGGACCAATGGATGGATGGCGATGATACCAGCTTATACGGCAACCTCAAACAGTTCCACTTGCTCAAGAAAAAGCACCGCCATCTCAAGGTCTCACTCAGCATCGGCGGCTGGTCTTGGTCAGGCAACTTCTCAAAGATCGCAAGCGACCCTGTTCGTCGTGCGCACTTTGCATCCAGCGCAGCTCAACACATGAACGACTATGGCTTGGATGGCATTGGTAAGAAGTTACACATCGATATCCTCACGACGGACTATCATCGTACATCATCGTGAACGTCAACATACAACAGAAGACGGCTGACATGCTTAAAATAGACATTGACTGGGAAATGCCACAGAACGACGCCGAAGCACGTTCCTACGTGGATCTCTTGACAGACCTGCGCAGCGCGCTCGGTTCTGATGCGATCATTTCCGTCGCTGTCCCTTGTGGACCGGAAGACTATCGCAAACTGCACCTCGAGGAAATGAACGCCTACGTCGATTTATTTTACCTCATGGCCTACGACTATGCTGGTCCGTGGGATCCGCGCACCGGCCACCAGGCTGCGCTTTTGGGCGGCAAAGACGAACTAAATGACAAGAACGCCGCCGCCTACTATGCTGCGGCGGGTGTACCGAATCGTAAACTGGTTCTAGGCATCCCGGTCTACGGCCGCGGGTTCTCCAACACAGATGGCGTCCACGCCAAGTTCCAGGGCGTACCGGACGGAAGCTGGGAGGCCGGATCGTATGACTACAAAGATTTGCCCCGAGCAGGTGCCACCGAATTTGTCGATCGCGACGTGTGGGCGTCGTACTCTTACGACGAGACCACACGTGAGTTTGTCACTTACGATAACCCTGACGTTGTCCGGGCCAAATGCGATTTTGTCGCTTCCACCGGTATGGCTGGTGTTATGTTCTGGGAACTCAGCGCCGACAGCGCCACGGCGCAGCGTAGTCTCATCGACGCAGCCTACACCGCTTTGGACGGTCAGTTGGATACCAAGCTCAACAAGATAGAATATCCAAACAGCCCTTTTAAAAATATCCGTGAATAGAAAAAGATAAGGAGTGAAGTTTTTATTTTTTTTTTTTTGTTCAACTCCAATTTTGAGTCTTGAATACAATGTATCTACAGAACATTAACAGATGATTTTGGGGAATGAATCAAAAGAGAGAGAAAGGCAGCATTTAGTCAACCTCCTCCATCTTGGAGGTGGCGATCTCCTCCTCGACGGGAGCAGCAGCGGCGGGGGCATCCTCGACCTCGTCCTCATCGATGGAGAGACCAAGCGACACCATGCGGTGAATGCGGTTGGCGAACGAGGTGGGCTCATCGAGCGAGAAGCCCGAGGTCAGAAGGGCGGTCTCGAAAAGCAGGGTGGTCAGATCCTTGACGGTGCGGTCGTTGGCATCAGCAGAGACCTTCTCCTTGAGGGTCTTGACGATGGCGTGGTTGGGGTTGAGCTCAAAGGTCTTCTTGGAGGCCATGTAGGCGGACATGCTGTTGTCGCGGAGGGCCTGAGCCTTCATGATACGCTCCATGTTGGCGGACCAACCGAACTGGCCGGTGGTCAGAACGCAGGGCGAGTCGGTCAGCTTGTTGGAAACAACGACCTTCTCGACCTTGTCGCCGAGGATCTCCTTGACGGACTTGCAGAGGTCTTCGAACTTCTTCTCCTCGGCCTCGCGAGCAGCCTTCTCCTCCTCGTCCTCCTCGATCTCAACGCCCTCCTTGGTGATGCAGACGAGCTTCTTGTCGTCGTACTCCTTCAGCTGCGAGGTCGAGTACTCGTCGATGGGGTCGGTCATGAGCAGAACCTCGATGCCGCGCTTCTTGAAGCCCTCAAGGAAGGGCGAGTTCTCGACGGAAGCACGCGACTCACCGGTGATGTAGTAGATGTTCTTCTGCTTCTCGGGCATGCGGGTGACGTAGTCCTTCAGCGAGGTCATCTCATCGCCCGACTTGGTGGAGTGGTAGCGGAGGAGATCGGCCAGCTTCTGACGGTTCTGGGTGTCCTCGTGGATGCCGAGCTTGAGGTTCTTGGAGAAAGCCTCGTAGAACTTGTCAAAGTTCTCCTTATCCTCAGCAATCTCGGCGAACATCTCAAGACACTTCTTGACGAGGTTCTTGCGGATGACCTTAAGGATCTTGTTCTGCTGGAGCATCTCACGCGAGATGTTGAGGGGCAGGTCCTCAGAGTCGACGACACCCTTGACGAAGTTGAGCCACTCGGGGATGAGCTCCTCGCAGTCGTCCATGATGAAGACGCGGCGGACGTACAGCTTGATGTTGTTACGCTTCTTCTTGCCCTCGAACATGTCGAAGGGAGCGCGCTTAGGCACGAAGAGGATGGCGCGGAATTCGAGCTGACCCTCAACAGAGAAGTGCTTGACGGAAAGGTGGTCCTCCCAGTCGTTGGTCAGGGCCTTGTAGAACTGGGCATACTCCTCGGTCTTGATGTCCTCAGGGTTGCGGGTCCACAGAGGCTTGGTCTTGTTGAGCTCCTCAGTCTCGGTGGTCTTCTCCTTGATCGTCTTCTTCTTCTTCTCCTTCTTGTCGTCCTCATCCTCGACCTCTTCGATCTTGGGCTTCTCTTCGGACTCGTCCTTGGCCTCGGCCTCGTCGTCGGAGACCTCCTTCTCGACCTCCTTCTCAACAAGAAGCTGGATGGGGTACGAGATGAACTCGGAGTGCTTCTTGACGATATCCTTGATCTTGCGCTCCTCAAGGTACTCGAGCTGTAGAGAAAAGTCCAGGTGTTAAGAAAAGTCACAAATGGAAATCCAAACCCAGCAAATCTTTTTTTTTCAACGTACCTGGTCCTCCTTCAGGAAGAGGCGCATCTCAGTACCACGGCCCAGGGAGGGGTTGACCTCGTCACGGGTGATGGTGAAGGAACCGCCAGCAGCGGACTCCCAAATGTACTGCTCGTCATCGTTGTGCTTGGTGATGACCTGGACCTTGTCGGCAACAAGGTAAGCCGAGTAGAAACCGACACCGAACTGACCAATCATGGAGATGTCGGCGCCGGAGGAAAGAGCCTCCATGAAGGCCTTGGTACCGGACTTGGCAATGGTACCGAGGTTGTTGACAAGGTCAGCCTTGGTCATACCAATACCAGAGTCGCGGATGGACAGAATGTTGTTCTCGCGGTCAGGCACGATACGGACAAAGAGGTCCTTCTCGGCATCCAACACGGAGGGGTCGGTCAGCGACTGGTAGCGGATCTTGTCGATGGCATCCGACGAGTTGGAGATCAACTCACGAAGGAAGATTTCCTAGTAACGGGATCGAGTTTTAGTCTTTCTATTTTCTTCTCATTTTTCTGACGCGTCATGGTCTTTTTCTCCTTTGACCTCTTCTTTTGGAAAAGGGAGACATGCACGAGGCATTATTTACCTTGTTGGAGTAGAAGGTGTTGATGATCAAGCTCATCAGCTGAGAGATCTCAGCCTGGAAGGAGAAGGTCTCGGTTTCGGCAGTCATGGTGTATGAGAAGAGACAAAAAGGGAAGAAAGGGACGGCTCACTTTTTCGTGGTCGTCAAACACCCTTTCAACTTTTTTTGAAAACCAGAAAAGGTCCCTTTACCATTTCAGTCACCGGCTTTCTCGCATGTTCCACGGCGCGCCACATTTTCACTTCTGGCTGAGCAGAAAAATCTACTGCCTCCATTCTCAGCATATTCAGCGCCTTCTTCTTTCGCCGTAATAAACCTTCTATGCTCTTTTCTTTACATATATTTGCGATCTATTTTCTAATTTCTTTATGACGGCAGCCTCAGCTCTATCCTACTTTATCTAATTCGATCCTGAAATTACGGAAAAGGAAGGTGTATAGTGTGAATTTAATACGGGTATTTTGAAGACGCCAGCTCCTCGGATGCACCAGACGCCAAGTACTCTTCAAACGAAGAGACCCGCATGATTTCCTGTGGAAGATAGAGTGACGCCGATGAAGCCAAGAATACATGGGCCATAAAGTCACCAAAGTCGCTACTAGTACTGGTGCTCGTGCTAGTGCTCGTGCTTGTACTAGTGCTGAGGCTGCACTCTAAAAGCAGAGGTTGGCTCTCATAGGACCGGACAGACGGCGTGGAGGTGGACGACACCGGCGCGTGCAGAATTGGATACGTCTCTACAAAAGTATTGAACCACTCGGAAGACGGCGCAGAATGCAATACGACGGAAGGTGGCTCTGCCGCAGCGGGGAAGGTATCTTGATGAGTGGACACGGGCATTGGCCGACTCGTTTCCGCGGAAACGGCATCGACGGCTTCACTGTCGTGCGCTCCTGGCTTTTTGTCTTTTTTATCTCGTCGCTTGGGTGTGTATTTATAATCCGGATACTTTTGCGAGTGTTTGACCTTGTTCACTTCTGCAATGGCACGGTATTGCTTCTTGATGTCTTCGGGTTCGTTGCGCCACCACCGCGCAATGATCTTGGATATGTCGCGATGGTTCGCGCCTGGACATTTTTGCGAGATTTCTTTTTGCTTTTCAAGTCGGTAGGCCATGAAGCAGTTCATCGGCCGTGGAATCCGCCCAGAAGACTGCTTTCTCTTGTGTTTGCGGTGATAGACACGCTTCGACTTGGGGTTCTGGTGAGATGCTGTTATTTTGAGTGCGAGCAATGCTAGATCCTCGTCGGCGGACGTTGTCTCGATGATGGCTGTATCGGTGGTTGGTGGTGTCACCTTTGGCGCCTTGCTAGTTGTAGGTGCCTCCTTCTGACGAGTAATGAGCATAGTAGAAGTAGTAATGTGGCGAACGTGGATAGAAAACAAGAAGAGTAAATATTCAGGGACTCGCATGAAATTCCCTTTTTGATCTGACGGATAGAAGGAAAACGGATATGGGTAGAGGCATAAAGAAACAGAGCTCTCGAAAAACACTTCCTTTCATAGACACACATACAGACTTAGACGCGAACGTAGCAGGATAAAGAATTGGATGAGGTTTCTTTGATTGGCAGGCACACAAAGGGTGATTTATTAGAAAATAAACACCAACTCCTTAAGCCTTGACAGCGTACTTGCGCAGAGGGAAGTGGTTCTCCTTCTTCTGCTGACGGACGGTCTTGATGCTGCGCTCATAGGGGGTCAGAGCACGGCGCATGGCACGGGTCTTCTTGACGCGAAGGTCCAGAGGAAGGTACTTCTTCTTCTGGTAGTACAGACGAAGCTGCTCGCGCTGGGTCTGGTTGATGACGGTCAGGGTGCGGGCAACGTTCTTGCGGGCATCACCACTATAGGAATGAAAATAAAAAAAATGGCAAGTCAGTTTATATATAATGCGCGGTAGCTATACAAAGACGTACATCTGCTGGAGCTTGGAGGCGGAGGCACCAGCGACCTTCTGAACGCGCAGAGCAGCGAGCTCCTGCTTCTGCTCATCAAGAATCTTCAAGAGCTCGGCCTTGTTCTTGTTACGGAGTTCGGAGGCTTTGACGGGAGCCTAGAGACATTCAAATGCATGCATGAGCAAAAATTCATGGGAATGACTCGAGCGGTTGAATCGTGAATCGGCCATGCTTCGAATGAGCCAATCTCGGGGATCCCGTTTTCGAGTCGTATGTATCCATCCATCCATCCCGTCGTTCATCCATCCGTGATGCTCTCTCATTCTCTCGTTGACTGATTGATATCTATACATACCATTGCGACTATGTGAGAAAGAGAAGGAGCTTCCACTAGGGCACGGGACCTTGACGGACTATCCCCGTCATTTCCAAATTTGAGTGCCAGCCTGTCTCCCACTATTATCCCCCCACCTCCCCACACACCTCTCCAGAGAGCCCCCTCTCTCCGTATTAGCTACGTCGAATATCTCTACCTATTCAAAAACAGTGCTATAGTTTAGTAGAGCTTAGTTTAGGCCATTCAGAGTAGCACTGCAACCATTGGTCATTATTTTCTGCTTGTCAGCTACTTGCTGTCACATTTGCTTGCGATTTTTTTTATCTGCCTTGGACTGGTCAGTAGTTTCGACCTCGACCACGAACAGCACAGAAACTATCAAAGTGACATATTATTATCTCATCCTTGACTTATTCTGTACGATAGAGCATATGTATGTTCTGTCTTAAGCAGAGGACATCCTTTGGGAAATGAAAACAAAGAACGTTGCAAGTCGGGATAGTGTCATATAGAAAACGCATGACGTGTGTGGCAAATGTACATGCGTATCTCAGTCGTCGCTACATAGCAACAGCTAAAGATAAACGAATACGTATCTGTTTCTGGGTATCTTCCGCCGCCGCGAACAAAGAAGTTATGATGGGTAGAAGCTTTATGCATGCATAAATATTAACGATGGTTTGGGTCGCCATATGAGCGGTAATCAACAGTGAGTTATCTATAAGACTGCCATGTGCTATGGCTCCGTATCCACTGCCCTTTATTATGTTTATGGAGAAGTATACTATTTATGGCACAGGTGGAATCATTTACAGAGTATTGGTAAAGCACCCTCAGCGTGACGACATTGATTTGTTAGCTATATATCCGGCATCCATATGCATTATAGATAATACTGCTATATAGTCATTACGTATGCTGAAGCTAGGCATTAGTATAAGCAGGCTTTCAAGAAAGCACTGCCATCTGATTTTTTTTGTAAATGCATGGAAGAGAAAAAGTGTTGTATTTTGTTGTCGGACTTGCCAGCTGCTGGACCCCTCTCAAACACACAGATATATACTACAGCACATTACATATGACCACCAATATGATACTACGAACAACAGCAAGGCAATGCGCTCGCATGCAACTCACTCGACCGTGTCAGCGACTGTTCAGCACACAAATGCCGCTGTTAAAAGATAAGACGGTCAGCAAAGTCGCGAATCGAACCGTCCCGGCCGAAGCGCCTGGTGCAGACACATTCGGCCAAACGAACATGCTCTCGTCCTTTAGCAACATGTTTGACCGTGGTCCGAATGTAGGCGTGGAGATCATTACAAAAAAAGGCTTTGTTCTCTCGAACAATGTGCAAATAGAACAGCCGCTCGTCCTTTTGAACGGCTCTGCTTTCTTATGGCGCGCACCTGAGGAGCTCTTCACCAACCCTGACTTGAACGCCTTCAAGATTTTTGAGGTGGCTTCACCGAAACCAGGTAATGGAAGGGACAGAGAGACAGAAGCGAGATATTTATATGTACTTGGTTATTGTAGAGCTCGTCCTCTTCGGCACAGGCAGAGAGTTTCAACCTGTGCCGCAGGAGCTCCGGCATTACTTTTACAAACTCGGAATACAAGTGGATCAGATGAATACGGTACGACCCGATAGAAAGAAAGGGGCCGCGGGAGATCTGGGATGGGAATGAACCGGGTATGGGTGATGCTAAATGGAAAATCATATATAGAAACATGCAGCGGCCACATACAACGTCCTGGCCGAGGAAGGCAGACGCGTTGCAGGCGTACTGCTTCCAGTGGGAGAGAAGAACCCGCAACAGAAATAAATCGAAAGAAGAAAGTTATGCAGACACTGCAGCCACTTGAGATCTCCTCAGTTTCTTTGCTTCATTTTTGCGCTTCACGTCTTCCGGCGGTCGCTTGGCAATGATACGGCCAATCAATTCTCGCATGAACCGCTGCTCATCAATCAGACGCATGTGGTCACGCAATCGCTGTTGGCTCAGCGCAGACACAAACTCTTGGAGATTCCACGCCGAGATGATAAACAGCCGTTTGGTGTTGAGCTTGTTCTTCTTGAGTTGCTTGTAAATTGAATGGCGAGCCTATGAAAAATGGAAAGATGAGCGGCGTAGTCTGCGAGAACGAGCCTAGAACGCTCCCTCACATCAGTATGAGCAAACCTACCTCATTGACCAACTCGCCGACCGCAACAGACCAAATCTGATGCTCGTCCTTACTTTTGCCAGTGTAACGACGCATTTTGGCATCCACCGCCTAATCAAACCAGGAAGCCGTACCTGTTGTGTCAGACAAACCGTGCACCCGTGTGATCATTGTTTATCGTTACCTGGTCAGCCTTGTTGCGCACGAAAAAGACGGGAACACCATACTTTTGGGCCTTTTTTGCAATGAGAATATCAGTTTCCTGAAGTCTATATATCCAAAGAAAGATTGTGAGAGTTTGCTCGTTGAAAGCATATGAATAACCGCCCACCCCACCTGTATTTTTACCTCTCAGCAGTGACAACGACGAGTGAATCAAAAGCGCACAAGAACTTATCCTCGAAATACGTATCTGCAGGGTGCTGCATGGTTCCAGCACCAGGCATGTCCCACAGGATAACGCTCCGCAGATCTGGATGGCGATACCCTCGTGGTCGGGATGTCGCCTCTGTCTCACCTGTGATCGCGGCGTGCTTATCCTTGTCATGGTAGCCCATCAGCCCATTTACAACCGAGCTCTTGCCTGTGCCGGACACGCCCACCACCGCCACATTGTAAAACTGTTCGTCTAGACCAATATCGTGTCGAGCACGCTCCTTGATCTCGGGTGGTACTGCTACCCCTTCAGACGGCCCATCACTGAAAAGAACTTGGAAGACGCCATAACACGCAAGGAAGGGTGCCAATGGCCCTGGAAAAAGCACATGAAAAAACAAATGAGGCATGTTCGCTTATGTCGCTCTTGACAGCCAGGTAATCTACTTACATCCAAGGACGCCAAGGAGGCCACCGATGGCACCGTCCATGAGCTTAACACCTGTCAGCTCTTGCTCGGTCACAAAGGTATACGCGTTCAAGATCGGGAAGGCGACGATGATCATGGGCACAGCCAATGTGGAAAAAGTCGCCTTGGAAAAACGCGAGTTGGATGCAAACTCGTCATAGTCGCAGAGAACCGCTTGGCCCTTCGCAGGCAAGTTGGAGGAGGTTGCTTGTCCCATGATAACGATATGCGCGCTTTATTTCGGAAAGCACCGAGTAGAAAGCACAAAGAGAAGAGAAAACGGGAGAGGACGAAGGTGAAAAAATAAAATAAAAAAGAGCAGCAACAGAGGAATATATACATGCACACGTTGAATTCTCTTTAGCCCCTGTGACTTTACGCACGGGACATTGTCCGTGGCACAAGCGTTTTGCCACATGACCTGGTGCTTCTTCATGTCCTCGGCTTACCCGATCGATGGCAGTAAAAGCTCGTGATTGCTTGCAGCTTTCTGGTCAAACGACGCCATCTTATGGACGACTAACCCTGTACATCATTTTTCTTTCATAGCAGGAATATGATTTTCACCCCCCTTTTGGGCCCGTGGACAAGCTTATGACTTATGACAGTTGCAAGTCTTCCTGTCGGCGGTTAATCGCCTCACATCTCCGGATATTTTCGGTCGCGCTTGTGTGTGTTACACAGCCTGCTTGATATAATACGATGCTGGTGATGGAAGAGCACACATTATATTACGGTGTATGAGAAGTACATACAACAGCCGGGTCAGAGACTCGATCGTTCATGCAGACTTATCCCGATGGAAGGATAAAGCCTTGTGTTACTCAACTGAGTGAGTCTGCTTCTCTACTGCGAGGCAGGCTCATATCGTTCAATAGTTGCCAAATGGCCTATACTATACAAGCATCATAGAAAGTATCGCTCCATAGACAGAGTTCGTGGTTGGCTGTTGTAACGATGCTTTCTATGACTGCGTGCTTTATTTTTAGTGGAAAGATGATCCCAGTGATCATACTTATCGTCATATACACGGCTGCAATTACGCTGCTTAGTTTGGATATAGATAGCTTTTATATGGCGTCGTAACAACATATGAAAAGGAAAACATTTACATCGTTGCTGCAAGCATATGGAGCAGCAGACCTTTCTTTACCTGAAGAGACTTTGCTGCAGTAAAATTTTATCAGAATCAGAATATTGCTCTGCTGCTCCCTTGACCTCCATCCCCGGATTTCCTTTTTTTTTTCCGCAAAGCGTTCTTTTACACAAGAAAAGCACGGGGACAAAAGTGCACACGCAAGGTCGTCCTATGAACGACACCACACGCGCTGACAGTATGGCTGGGTTTAGTTTCTTTTTTTCATTTAGTATACGTCAGATGTGGATGGGTGGAAAAAGAAACAGGCTGTGCTACGACGGTATACCTAAATGCTTTAGTGGAGTGATGGCTGTACCAACCCGTGACTTTCCGCCGCAAAAAGGAATTTCCATTCGAAGATCTAATTTTTCGTCGCAACCTGGCTGTTTTAAGCTTTACCCACCTATCAAACAAGTAAAAGAATTCATTCATTACTAATACGGTCCAGTAAAAGAGGAGCAGTCGAATTGAGCCTGTGGATCGTCAGTTTTCCATATGAGCACACATGTAAAATATGCCAGCGCCATGATGCCTCAGTTATGATATCTGATGTATTCGCTCGTCGGTTGATCTGTACATGGCACCACATTTGTATATGCTTCTGTAGAGCTTTACTTACTAGTAATTGTTAAGCTATATGTGTATGATCGTATTTGATCTCGTTTTGACCATCATTAGGGTGCTCAAACATGGCCTCAAACATGGCTTCCATGCGCAGCGATGGTTATGGAAGGTCTCCACCGCCTGAAACAACATATTACCTGACTATATCCTTGTCCCTTCGTATAGATATTTTATAAAACGTAGATTATCCGAATTAAGTGAGTGAAGGAGCGTAGGTGTAGGTATCCGGAAACGTAGCTTGATTGGTTAAAACATTTTCCGCGTGCATATATGATTTTGAAGAAACAGTAAAGAAGCTCAGAAATCTCGGGAGCAGTGGTCATTGGCGGTCATTGGCTTGAAAGAGGGCATCGTGAGAAAGTTGCTGGATTTTGAACTTATTCACAAAAAGGGCAAACAACTTTTTCCTCCACCTCTTTCACCTTTCGTTCCCGCCACTTAACCATGCTCTTCAGACAAGCGACTGCCACTCCTCTGCGCACTGTAAGCCATGAAGCCATTCGTTGGATACCCAATCTTATGCAGCCGCTCTAGGTTTTGACGCGCCGTACTTTTGCCACTGCTGCCCCCGGTCCTAATGTACGTCTCTGAAGAGGGGAACAGGACAGTAATGTGCATGTGTCATTAATTCCGAGATTTGGAATCAGGATGTTGTCATTGCAAGTGCAGTGCGTACCCCTGTCGGCTGCTTCAACGGTGGCCTCAAGTCCCTGACTGCCCCTCAACTCGGTGCCATCGCTGCTCGCGCTGCGATTGAGCGTGCAGGTATGGCTATCTAATGCATTCCCCGCTCCAAGGTGTTTCTCGTGACTAAGCAAATTTATGTGTGCACCAAGGCATCAAGCCCGAGCAGGTGGAGGAAGCTTACATCGGCAATGTTCTTCAGGGTAACCTCGGCCAGTCGCCCGCTCGTCAAGTCGTCTTGGGTGCAGGTAACCGAAACCATTTGACATGAAGCAGGAACACGCTCTCACATGGACCGACGACAGGCTGTCCCGAGTCCACTGAAGCGACGACCATCAACAAGGTGTGCGCTTCGGGCATGAAGTCGATCATGATGGCTGCCCAAGCTCTCAAGTCGGGCGACCGCGAGATCATGTTGGCAGGTGGCATGGAAAGCATGTCCAACGCTCCGTAAGTTATCAAGCATGACATGTGAAGATCACCAAAGCGGGGTAATTGATCTCCGCACCCTTTTTCCGTTTTTTCAGGTTTTATGCCCAGCGCAACGTCATGTATGGCCATCAGCAGCTCTCGGATGCCATTATCAAGGATGGTCTCTGGGACGTCTACAACCAGATTCAGTAAGTGTACTGGTTTAATTGATTCACGAACATCAACTGACAGAAAATTTTAGCATGGTACTGCGGACATTAGCTGCTTACGCATGAGAAATCCAGCAGTGCTGATATCTTTTTTACCGTGTTTTAGGGTAGCTGTGCTGAAAACACCGCTCAGGTACAAAACATCACCCGCGAGGACCAGGATGCGCATGCCCTCGAATCGTACAAGCGGGCCGCCAAGGCTTGGGAGGTAAGACATAGCAGAACCAAAAAAAAAAAAAAAAAAAAGGGGGGGGGGGGAAGAATCTGTCATTTAAGAAGGTCTGGATGTTTACCGAAGCAAATGTTCATAGAACGGTGTATTCGATGCTGAAATTGCCCCGGTGACTATCAAGAGCAAGAAGGGAGAAATCGTTGTTAAGGAGGATGAGGAGTATAAGAATGTCAAGTACGAGAAGATTCCATCGCTGCGACCCGTCTTCAAGAAGGATGGTATGTAGTCTGTTCCCTCAGGGGCTTCTGTTTCTCAATTAAGCAATCGGCTCATCTCTTCTTATTTCTCGTTTAAAGGTACTGTGACGGCTGCCAATGCTAGCACCCTCAATGATGGTGCCTCGGCCGTCGTCCTGATGACGCGCAAGAAGGCTGAAGAGCTTGGTGTCAAGCCTCTGGCACGCATTATTGGTATGGGAAAAAAAGAAGATAAACTGGATAGCTTCGCGGAACATCGAATAACTCATTTCCGAATGATGGAACACAACAGCCTTCGCGGATGCTGCGTGTGCCCCTATTGACTTTACTATCGCTCCTAGCAAGGCGTTACCTCTGGCTTTGAAGAAGGCCAACCTCGATATCAAGGATATCAGCCTGTTTGAGCTGAACGAAGCCTTCAGCGTTGTCGCTCGTGCTAACGAGAAGGTAAAGTCAATAACCATGATAAGGTTTCATGCGTAAACGAGATCATCGTTGACTGATACATACGAATTTGATATTAGCTGATGGGTCTGGATACCAACAAGGTCAACGTTGCCGGTGGCGCCGTCGCGCTCGGACACCCCATTGGGTAAGAGAAGCAAAAAGGGGGGAGGGGCAATAATGAGAAGACATGTGTAGCTCACGCGTGTCTGTGATCTGTAAATAGTTCTTCTGGTTCGCGCATCGTCGTTACCCTGACACACTTGCTCAAGTCCGGCCAGTATGGCGCAGCTGGTGTTTGCAATGGAGGTGGAGCTGCAAGCGCTCTTATTATTCAGAAGGAATAAGCAAAACATGTACAAAAATATAGAGCGGGTCACTGAATCCAGCAAGATCCCTTTTTCTTATTTTGGTCTGCGGTGGAAAATGAACTATCTTCTGACCAGTGGGCCAGCTGGGTTTCCAGACCAATTTTGAGATGATAGGACGCGTAGTGTTGAGCCTATACGCAATGCGGGGATATTTAGCCAAGCGTAGATACATACTGAAGAAGTGCTTACTGTAAGCCAAGCATCCTCCATGGTGGTGGTATACTCCTCTTTGAGACGTTTTTGGAGAGCGGTGACGAGGGCGGGACCGACGAGGTCGAAAAAATAGGGCTGGACATTGAACTCGATATAAGTGGCCCCAATAGCCTGGAGCTTTTGGGCGAACTGGGCTTCGTTGATATTCTTGGACTCATCCACAACGACCCGCGTCCGGACGAGATGCGACAAGATGCCGGATAAGGCCCGGCCTTGTAGGATAATGTTGGATAGCACAGACTCAATAGTCCTGTCCAGAGCAAATAGGGCATCGTAAAAGGCTATACTGAATGCTTGGCAGGGTGACATGGTCTGTGGCTCGTTTGGCCATCGCGTATCGGATACGAGTTCCCACGAGCGACGAATCACGGTCAGCTGCGCTGCTGTGGGCGGAGGCGGTGGACCCACAATCACCGTGGTAGCCGATGAGGAGATCATGCTCATGTTGGAACGCCTCCGCTCTTCAGATACGAAGCTGCTCGCAGAAGAAGTCGCGGTCATCGATAGTAAATGCTGTGAAACAATGATGGCTATAGAAGAGAAAACGAAGAAGAGAACGAAAGAGATGTACGAAATAGGGGTAATGCTAGATCGAGGAATTTTTATAGACCTGATGTTTTTTTGTAGTGTGTATGCGCAAACCGAAGTTCAAACAGGCTGATATTGGCTTATCCTGCGTAGGGACAGGGCAGGGACGAAGGAAGTAAGCGCAAATAAGCGAGAAACTAAGTAGAACGAGGGATCAGCATGAGGATCAAATATGGATGGCTGCGTACCTACGTTTCTATTCAGGTACAAGATGTATACGTTTAGATACATTTATCTAAAATGTATATACATAATGGGTTTCTGTGGAGAGCTTTTTCTTTTTTTTTTTCAAATGACCTCCTGTCAACCTCGTTGATATGGACGGGTGCAGGTCGTACAAGGAATCACACCCGCAAACAGGTTCGCCCAATTTTATTCTTTTTCTTCACAGGGTCCTTGCGCCATCCCTCCGAGCACTTGGCTGCACTCCCTTTCCTTTGCCGATATCATGGCTTACTCCACATGCATAAATACTGTCCCTCGTACAACAAGGGTCCTCTTTTCTATTCTTTCTCCTTCTCTCTTTGTTATAGTTTATTCTTCTACTGACCCATCACTTCCTTTATGATAAATCTTCCCCCTCAATCTGAAACAATGAAAGTGCGCGCGCCCATCTATATAAAGGAGTCGAGCCTTATTTACTATAGAGACCAGATTTAGGCGGGAGTTTCGTTTTTCTGGCTTTTAGACGCTCTCGTAAATAAGGGGAAACACATGTACGGTCGTATGATTTCTTTTGAATATTCCCTTCGTGATGAGATAATGAGCATAAACAATTGTCTTCTTTCGGCAACGATCTGCGGAGGGATTGGCTCATCACTCATGTTAAAAGTTAGTGGTGGTTGACATATTTCTCCTCACATCAGTCTCGTTACCACGCATAGGGAATATCACACTCCCGCAATTATCTTCTTCTTGGATCCCTTGCACATTTTAAAGAATATTGCGTAAAGGAGAGCAGAAGAAGAAAAACGATTTCATAAAGTCTCTCTGCAACTACTGCCAGAATAAAAGGAAAAATAATCTACAGTACTGTTATCAGTGCCATACATCATAAAGTCAAGTAGCATTTATACACCAAGTAATGACGCTCTCAAATATAATACGGATTATGTATACACTAGTGAGAATTTTTACATCACTGCTAAAGCTATAAGCATCCATCGGCATATACATATGCACTACGACTTTGACTTTGTAGTAGTTCTAACCTTATCACATCCAAATCATGTACAGAGCATAAAAGACAAGCAACTGATAATAATAAAGCTAGAAAATATACATATGTATTATGAGTAGGTACATAGAAAAAAAACTAAGGAGTTCCTCGAGGTGTCCAGGCGTATATGTAGAATATCCTGTATCATTGAGAGCTCCTCTAGATTTGTGTTTTGTGGTCATTGGCCGAGGTGAGCGCTTCAGCAGGCTCGTATTCGTAGAGACCCTCCTCCTTTTGAGCAGGCAGTGCGGACGTTCCCTTCTGTTTATCCTGGTAGGCAGCTGTTCCAGCCTCATCACGCCCGATTGCATCTTCTTCTACATCTGTCTTGTCATTCTTGCCGTGGATAAAGTAAAAGAGGGGCGAGCAGATGCCCATGGCGATGGCAATGCCAGTATACTATGACGTATTCAGGTGAGCTTATCATACTTCTCCTATCGGATTCACAGCCATACCATCCACTTTAGCTTGGGGTCCTGCGCAACCGAAACCAAAGCAAATGCCAAAACGGCACCAAAGCAGTTCGTCAGTAAAAACAAGGCCATAACAAGTGATTTCATCATGACAGGGGCTTTCTTGTATGCATATTCCAGGCCTGTGATGCTTGCGAAAACTTCAGAAATACCGATAAACACGTAGGCGGGGATGACAAGAGCGGCCGAGACATAGTTCTTGCCGCCATTTAAGCCTGGGTACTCATAGTATGGAGGCGCACTGTACACGACAGTTTGGATGATTGCGCAATACTAGATTGCATATAAAGGAGAGTAAGAACTGGATTGTCTCATGCTGGTGCACATCTTCACTTACAGCCATGCCCAGAGCCGCAAAAAGGAAACCAAGGGTGATGCGAACCATGGGTCTCATGGGGAATCCCAGTCGACGGCAAGCGGGGTAAAAGATGCGGTCCATGATAGGGATTGTGACGATCAGGGTCAAAGGGTTGATATTTTGCATGATATCGTTGGCTTGTTTCGCGAGTGAGATACAAAAGCATAAAAATGTTGATCTTCTGTAAGCACTTACGAACGTCACCAGTGAGCATCGTAGCTGTCATCGATACCAAATTGTTGGTCATTTGGGAGTAGCATAACCAGTAAATCGGGAACCAGCAAAACACAACGCATGCCTTGAATGTGCGTCTCATCTCGTCCACAAAGACATCATCCCATGTAAGCTTAGCAGCCAGGTCAGGGTTGACTTCTTGCATTTTTGATGGTTTGGCTCCTTCAAGGCCATACTTGGGCACCAGGCGGACGACACGGAACACCTGTAATAAAACAATCAGGGAAAACCCAGCACATGAGAACGAGGCCTCGCTTCTCTGCTGCGACGTACCTCCAAGAAAATGGAACCTCGTGGGGGATGCTGGCGGTAAATCTTCTTTCCAAGCAAGACCACGAGGATACCAGGAATAAACATACAGGTTGGCAGGAGATACGCGGGCCAAAAGCCAATGTGACTCTCCATCAAGGTCGTAAAGATAGCCGACAACGAGCCGACGTTGATGCCCCAGTAAAACATATTGAACAACTTCTGATAAGTGGCTTGCGGGGTAACAATGACACGCTCGACCTCGTCCCCCTGTTTCCGGCCCAGCCAGTTTGTACGGGGTTGGACGCGAACATAGGGCTTCTGCACGTTGTATTGTTCAGCTACGAGCGGCGACACATTGGCTTTGATACCGCCTGTACCCAGACCAATGATCACAATGGCCACCACAAAACCCGGAAATGCAGCGCCGTTTTCGATAGCCGCAGGCGCCGAGGTGGCTGTCAAGATAATTAAACCCACCATGTAGATAGCCGAGAAGGCGAGGATGGTATTAATTTTGCCGAGATACTGATCGGCAATCATACCGCCAATAACTATCACAGGCGCGTTGTTTGGTATACTGTTGATCGTCTTTCTCATTCGTTCGTGACTTACGTGGAGTAACATAACACCAGAATCTGAGGAATGAAAATAATGCGGAGTACGATTAAGCTTATCTGTAAGACAAAAAGATATACACGGACTTACTGGAAGAATGTCGTGAGCGCTGTTGCTGTTTGCTGACCTCGGCCGAGAGCGCCAGGCTGTTCGGCGGGATCTGATTTTAGACAGAAAAAAAAAATTTAGCTTTTCTGTCTTGACTTCTTGCATGGCCTGAGAGGCCTCCTCGTTATCAATTTAATACTTGCATGACGGAGGTGCAGGCTGCTGGATGTAGTTCTGAAAGGGGCCATTCAGGCCATAGTAGGTGAATCGCTCACAAAACTCGAGCAAGATGACCAAGAAGGCTGACTTGGGTACACTGTCAGCAACTTGACGGAGATCAGACCAGTCTTTCTCGGTTGGCGCCGGGAAGAACGTGCCGTCTTCTCCCTGGATCATTTCAACGTTCTCTTGATTAAACGCTACATCATTGACGTCTCCAATGGTGTCTGACGTCTTTTCTTTCTCCATGGTGGGCAATTCGGAAAAAAAAAAGAGGAACAAGAAAGTGACAAAGAAAAGCAGGGTCCATGCAGCGGCTCTTTTTATTTTTACCACGGTCCTCAGGGTTTCGCACGCACAGTGCTCTGTTCGCCGGTAGACGCATGCCTTTCCTGACATTCTAATTCTTCTAAAGTCAGACATCTATGGTACATTTTGACTTTTACGTCTTAGTCAAAGAAGTCTGAGAAGGAGTGTATGGTATTGCAAGGTCAGCGCGGATTCTTATTGGTCCACCAGCTCAAGGGAAATTGTTCGAGAAGTCAAGATACAAATGCCGGGTACAACGAATGCACAACGCACTATAGAACAAACAGAAAACAGGTGATAACATATTTTCTTCTAGTAAGCTTTTCTGGGCTGGTATATTTGGGAAGTTCAATGGCATATGCAAACCTTCGAAACTTTCTACGAAAATGCGTATTTACTGTACCTATTGCAAGTAGAGGGACATACTTTCCAATTGAGATATATCTGCACCGTATGGGATGGCACATATAGCTGTAATGCATATTGTATATGGATCGTTCCAGTATAGTACCAATTTCAATAGGGATAAGGTCATCCGCCTAGGCTTGGGGCCTGCACGGTTTCCTCGGATTGAAAAACGGAAACATCAAGATCTGCTTGCACACGATAGAATATTTGATTCTATATCTCGAAGCAATAATCCTATATATATTGAAGCAACATACACGGAGGTCTGTTTGTCATTCGAGATCTATAATACACGCACAAATGGAAATGACGCTGTCAATAGAACCTCGACGCCATGATGGAAGCCGGTGGAAGTGGAACGGAGTAGGATGGCACCACTTACTCGATAGTTCAATTAAAGTACTGATGTGATAACTATACTGTTCCTTTTCTATCAACAACTTCAGCTTTCTCAGAGCTCATGTACGTAAGAGACGAGTCCTAATACATATTGGAGAGAAATTGTTTCCAGCGTGCAGGTGCGGACGATGGCATAAGCACACTACCCTTTTTTTCCCGTTGACTGAAATTTGAAACTGAGCGAAGCGATAATCAGAGTCGTCGCGATCTTGTTCCATCAATACTCTTGCAAGCATTTCATTGTCAGGGGTGAGGCGTCCTAGAAGAAAGCGCGGTTTTGTGTGGGGAGATTACTCCAGGTGACTGACCGTGTTTCATTTTGTGTGTTGTACCTGCTTTCCAATTTGAAATCCGATGGTGATATGTGCAACAGCTCTTCTACATCTGTCTCTACATGCGCAAGGGCCCTTTACGCAAATAAAATTATCAAACGCATTGAGCATCGAATGACATGTAAGAAACGACACAGCCCTTTCTTGGCTATTACCTACCATATTAAAAAACTTAGATCCATATGAATGAGCCTGGATGATTGATTATTAATAGGCCATCGATTGCTTTCCTGAATATTGTACTAGGTCCTAGGGTACAAAGCGCGGTCCGTACGAAAAGAATGAAAGTGATGAGAGCACTGACATATGCATTAAGGGCATTCTCTCGTATGCACTTGAATACTGTTGCATTGTGGCATTATTGCAACATTGCATTGATTGCATAGAGCCACTTTTTTTTTTTCAAAAATGTGCATTTTTTCTGAGGTTTATGTCACAAATTCATGCCTGAAACTTGTACGACAAGAAAACACAGCCTTTCTTTCCTTATTTTTTTTACATGGGCGTCCGCGGACTGACCAAACTTTTAAAACGTTATGCGCCTTCTTCCGTCAAGACTGTCCCCGCTAACCAATTCGCCAATCACACGATTGCTATTGATGCCAGTTGTCACCTGAACCGGTTCATGTACGGCGATGGAGGCGATCCAAACCGCCACATTCAAGGCTTCTATCTTTTGGCGCGTTTCTGCGAACTCAACAATATTCATCCCGTGTTCGTGTTTGACGGACCACGGCGTCTGGCAGCCAAGCAATTGGAGCAAGCCAAACGAGCCCAGGCACGAAAAAAGGTGGAGCGCTCGCTGCGTGCCGAACAGAAGTTGTCGAGCCGTCTCAAGTCGCTGGACACGGCCGTCTTTGATGAACTCGTCTTGGCCGAACAGATGCGGAAGCGCACGACGGCCAAAATCAGGGCGCTGGAAAACCGTGCCAAATACACACGACCCGTACTAGAGCATCTGACAGCAGAACAGGAGTTGATGGAGGCGTTGATGGGCGGGGTCGATAATGCGCAGGCGCGGCTGATGGAACTCCAGTCCATCAATGATGCCATGGTCAGCTCCCTCGAACGCAGATCCATCCGTATCACCTATCGACTTCGCCGTCAATGCAAGAAGTTCCTGGAAGCACTCGGCTATGTCACTCTCATATGCGAAGATCACGAAGCCGAGGCCATGTGTGCCCAGCTTGCCTGGCATGGTGTCACGTCAGCTACTGTTTCGGATGGTAATTTCTCATGCTTCGAAGACGCCTTGGCTTTCAATTGATAGACTCGCTTGCGTAGATATGGATACCATTGTCTTTGGTGATGCACCCATATTGCGATACTTTTTTGTACCCAATCGTACCATTCTCAAGATCGATCCTGTTGCGGCGCGTCAGGAACTGGGCCTGAGCAGAGAGAGCTTTATTGATCTCTGCATCCTCTGTGGCACAGATTTTTCAGGCACGATTCGGTTTCTGGGCCCCATCACAGCCCTCGGCCTCATACAGAAACATGGCTCGATTGAAAACGTGCTCCAGCACCTTCCGAAACGGTGTGAGCCGCAAGAAAGCTTTGATTATCAACTCGCCCGCCACACGTTTACTCATCTACCTGAATTACCACTCTTGAACGAAACTACTTCCCAGGACACCCAAGTTATTCAGGAGCTACTAGCACAATACGAGATCAACCCCGGACAAGCAGAGGAGAAAGCGCAAGCTTTTGTATTCCAGCAGAACCCAGATACCAATGCGTTTGGCTCCAATCCGTTTCCCACTTCGACTACCCATTTCTTATAGACGCCCTATGCAGTTTTCGCATTGTCTTATTTTAATGTTATATCTACAAATTAATTCTTCTTCTTCTTCTTTGACAAAGCAGCCACGTCCTCCGGATTACATCCTAATACATCGCATAATATTCTGTTGAGCTCGACTGGATCCGCGCGCCCCTTGGATTCTCGCATCGCTTGACCGATAAACCAAGGAAAGAACTTGAGTGTACCACTTCGGACGGCGTCCGCCTAATGAAAAAGTCAATCATACAGATCATTTCGCATATGCATCCTTGTCATACCTTGTCCTTATGTGTATCTGCCAGCTTTTGACAAAGTTCAGTCAGTGCTTGAGCGTCGCCTTGGCGGGCCCAGCCGTGCTGTTCGACAATCACATGAGGCATGACACCATGCTCAGACTCGACCATGAGTCTCAGCACCTTTTTCGCCGTGGGTCCCGTGATCTTTTTATCTTGCACAAGGTCAATCAACCCGCCCATCTGTGAGACCGAGACCGGGTTCTGCTCGAAAGGAAGATCTTGGCCAGCCAGCTGTCCAAAAAGCTCATGGAGTGTCCTGAGCGAAGGTCAGAAACTGACGTTTTTCAGAAAAGGAAATCAGAAGACCTACCAGTTGCGTACGATATTCACTTGTCGACCTTTGGCGAGTTCCTCAAAATAAACCAGACTGCCAGGCTCGTTCAAAAGTGTATTGGCGTCATCGACATTCAAGTCATATTGCTGCATGATACGGTCGCGGCATTGATCGGGAAGCTCGGGGAGCGTCGCTTTTAGCTGGTCCACATAGTCTTGTGAAAGACGGAGAGGGGGTAAATCGGGCTCGGGCATGTACCGGTAGTCAGGGGCAGTCTCTTTGCTTCGCAACTTGAAGGTTTTGCGGGCAGCGACATCAAAGCCGCGGGTTTCGGGTACGATCTGTCCTCCGTTCTCGAGTACTTCTATCTGCCGGTCGATCTCGGCCTCTGCAGGCCATGTGAGTTTCTGTCTCTCGCTCTATGGGGATCCTGTGTAATGCCTTACCGATTGCCATGGCCAAAAAGCGCACACTGTTGAGGTTCTTCACCTCGCAACGTGTACCAAAGGGCTCCCCTGTTCTCCGCACAGACACGTTGACATCACATCGCATCGAGCCCTGCTTAAGCGTTAACTATCGTAACATATGAGCTCTTCCCAATACCTCGCTCATGTTCGCTTGAGAAGATCTCACGCAGCGCAAAACAGCTTGCAGTTTTTTAGCCAGTAAGGCTGCTTCGTGGGCCGTTCGCAGATCAGGCTGCGTGACGATCTCCATGAGACCCGTGCCGGCACGGTTCATATCCAACAGGGTGACACCCGGCTCCATGTCATGAAAGCTCTTGCCCGTGTCCTGCAGCTCTAATTTAACACCTGGTATGACCCTAGATAATGTATTTCTACCTGTTCCAGCTGTATCTGGTCCAAATGAACTGTGACCGGTTCATCGACTCCATCGAGTTTTGTCAGTGTGAGATGACCTCCTTTGGCGATAGGTTCTGTTGCCATGTAAATATATTAAACGTCGTAAGGGGTTTGCGGGAGAACGAGTTACCGCGGTGCTGTGTAATCTGATATCCTTGAGGCAGGTCCGGGTAAAAGTAATGCTTGCGGTCGAAAGACGAGCGCAGTTGGACATTGCTGTTGAGTGCGAGTGCTGTCTTGACTGCCATGTCGACGCACGCGCTATTCAACCGCTTTATATTCAAGATTATCCACACTGTCAGTAAAGCATTTCTCTTGGAGACGCGTCCTATCGTAGAACGTACCGGCTGCACGCCCGGGAAGGCAAGGTCGACCATAGACACTTTCGTGTTGACCGCCTCGTCAAAGGAGGTTGGGGTATCTGTCTCGGTGTTTATCGTTAGGATCGCCGCAAGCACTCGATCTTTTGTTACGCACCAGAGAATAGTTTTGTTTTCGAGTCGATCTGGGCATGCACTTCAATGCCAATGACTGCTTCCCACCCCGGTCGTACTTGGCGCGTCGCAAAGAGACGGGCATGACAATGACGCGACGACCGCGTTTGCAACAACGGGCGTCGAATGGACCCAGACCACGATCGTAACATGAAAGCTTCGTTTGACAGCAGAAAAGGATTCGAGGGTGCGAGCGGCGCTTCGTTGTCACCCGATAATTTATTTGACGTTTCTACAAGCTGTTTGCTACAGATAGATAGTAAAATAACCAAATTTTATGTGCATATGAAGTGTGTGAAAATGGGCTTTTAATATAATACACATCTAGTAACGATGAAAAATGGAACGAGGGAAGAATAAGAGGAGTATGCTCTATGAAGTAGAAGAAGAAAGAGGTATTATTAGCGTTCCTGTTTAGGCGGCGAGGCCCATGGTCTTGAGGAATTCTGTGGCCTTCTCCTGTTCTTGCTGCTGGCGGGCCTTGTCCCACTTAAGCTCTTCAGCCATGATCTCAACCACGCGCGGCAGAGACTCCTTGGCAGCCTCCGCGTTCAGGAAAGCAAGGCGGGTACGGCGGGCGAGCACGTCCACCGCAGTGCATGCGTATTCTTGACGGCACGCGTAACGGACCTCGGCCTCAATGTAGGGGTAGTTGGGCGAGATACGCTTACCATACGTGGGCCAGGGCTTCGAGGTAGGGTCCTCGATCGCACCCACCACCCACGCGCGGTCACCATAGCTGTTGGCCAGGTGAACAGCAACCTCGGTGTCCATGCCAAACTCCTGGACAAGGCGGATGAACATCGTCTGCGTGAAACCGTGGCTGCCCAGGAGCTGGGTCGTCTCGGTCTTGCACTCGTTCTTGGGCTTCAGGTCAAACTCGACAATGGCACGGTCCACCGTCTCTTGTGCCATCGCACGGTAGGTCGTCCACTTGCCACCCGCAATCGTAAGCAGCTTGTTCTCGCTGACGTTGATCATGTGATTACGGACGAGCGATTCGGTATTCTTCGCGTGGGGGTCGCGCACGAGCGGTCGGATACCGGACCACGCGGCCAAAACGTCCGATCGGCGGACCTTCACATCCTCGCTCAGATAGTGAGAGACTTCGTCCAAAATCCACTTGACTTCATCCTCCTTGGGCAGAGGGTTCTGCGTCCCCTCCGTAGGCGAGTCTGCAATCGTCATATTTAGTATTTTGATCCTTCAACCTCTACCCCCCCCCCCCATTCTGTCTCTGCAATTAAAACTTACCAGTCGTGCCGGCGATGGTACTGCCCTCCCATGGCAAGAAGAAGATAACACGACCATCGCTGGTAGCTGGGTCCAGGAGACCCATGTTACGGGGGCTGTAGTAGTTGGGAAGAATAATGTGGACACCAGCCGATGGCGCAACAATCTCGGCGTTCTCCTTGTTGTCCATCTTGCGCAGACCATCCGTGAAAGGACCGGTTGCGTTGATAACACCCTTCGCCTTGACGTACCACTCATCGCCCGTCAGGACATCCCGGAGCTTGGCACCATTGACGTGGCCCTTGTCGTCCTTGGTAAGGTCCACCACCTCACAGTGGTTGGCCACCGTGGCACCGTGGAAGGCAGCCGTCATGGAGAGGGCGACGTTCATACGGGCGTCATTATGGTGGCCATCGTAATACACGAGCGCGCCAACGAGCTCATCCTTCTTAAGCATCGGGAAGGCATCCAAGGCCTTGGAGCGAGTCAAAAAGTACGAACTCTCCAGAGCCTCGCGGCCGGCAAAGATATCGTACATTTTGCAGCCGACCCAGTAATAAGGAATCTGCCACCACCTGAAAACGGTATGAGGATCACATGTATTTTGACAAACAGCTCCCCTTCTCGCCGATCCAATTTTTTTTTTTTTTGCATGCCCGAAAAAGAAATGAATAATAGATGGATGACACTTACTTGTACACAGGCAACATGATAGGCAACTGGCCGGACAGGTGCGGGGCAATATCCAAAAAGATCTTGCGCTCGTGCAGGGCTTCGGTCACGAGCTTGTACTGCTCATAATCGAGCTCCATAATGGCCTTTTGCAGATAGCGCACACCACCATGGACCAACTTGGTCGAGCGGGATGAGGTGCCTAAAAAGAGACAAAAGAGGTGTTGTATGAGTAAGGAAGTTCGACTCCGGTCCTGTAACCGCGAGCGCGAGCGCGCGCCGCAACCACCCATCAAACCAAACCCCCATAAACATATGCGCACGTGCTTATCATCGCCCAGGCCCAGTCCTCATGGTGGTTGCTTTTCTTTGTTTTGTCTCCACTTTTTTTTTTCATTTCTTTACCTGCTGCAAAATCGTCTCGTTCGACGATAGCGACGTTCAGACCACGCGTCGCGGCATCCACAGCGGTACCGGCGCCGGTCGCACCACCGCCCACTACGAGCAAATCATAGACTTGATCTTTCTGCTTGAGACGGTCGAGCATCTCAGCGCGCGAGGGCGCCTGCCAGAAGTTGGCACGCTTCTCGGGCTGCTGGGCGTCGGCATAGGCAACGTTGCGCGTCAAAAGGGAATAAGGCTTGCGTTGCTGCTGGTCATAGAGATAGACGGCAGCTGTGCCGGCAGCAGCAGTCGTAGCCAAGAGCTTGCGCGAGTGTGTTCTCCACATGAATGAGAGATAGGTGGTGTATGAGGATTTGAGAAGTAGAAGAGTTAAAGAAGAGAAAAGAAAGGCGGGGGTCTGCGCTCGGCTTTTTCCCCCCCCTCTTTCGTCCCGTCAGCCGGGCTGCGGAAATTTTGGGAGGACTTTTTTTTTTTTTCAATATCCATTTCTCCTCCCACCGAACACACACACAACCAACACCCACCCCCCAGTATCTGTAGCCCCGCTCTTACCACACGTTTCCCGTGAGCATCGTTATTGGTTCCGGTCCGGCATTTCAGCTCGGTCAGCACACCTTTTGAAGCTTAGCATCCCGTAGATCCCTTTCATCCGTGCGTCAACATTTTCTCCATTCCTCAGCTATTTGGCATCCAGCACTTTTGGTTACACCCAATGTGGATGGCCAGGTACCAGTAAGAGGCCCTTATTGAGTGTGAACGCGAAAATTTTTTTGTTTCTTTTTCTAATTTTGTCATGGTGAGCCTATGCGCATGCGTGTGTACATAATGTTGTAGGTCATGACGCATGAGCGATGCCAATGGAAAATGGCATTACACAGCCGCATTTGGGGGGGACGGGAGATGGGTGTGCAACCCATCCGTTTCTTATCCTATATAGCACAAAGTTCTGTATATGTTTTTTGTAGTGTGTGTGCACCCTTTTCATCCCTTTTTTTTTATTTTCACCTGCAAACTGGGGATCGGCAGCCTAAAAAATTCTGCCCTTCAAGGCTATCCGCGGATGAAATTTTTTTTTTTGCAAGAGTCTCAAGAACCAATAAGCGAACGCAAGTCAAGCACCGACACCCACCAGCTGGGCGAAGAACGTTATCGACTTTCTGCCTCAAAATGACGTTCAAACGACTTCACAGAAAATACTTCATCCCGTCATAGCGTATCCTAAGCACTCCCCGCAAGACACATTCACATCATATCGTCATTGTCATAGACTATCCAGGTGGCATCATCTTTGCCTCAGGGGAAGGCGGAGCACGACCGAACAAAAGATATTATTTTATTCTGTCTGCGCTAAACGTATGATCGAGGTTTCGCTCTTTCCTCCCCCCAAAGCCGATGATCTTTAAATTTTTTATAGATATGAGACACGGTTTGCCATTAGCTGTCAGAAAAACTAATCACGTTCCGTCCCTCTCTCTTTCACCCCCCGCCTCAACATTGTATAAGCGCAATACGATCATCTCATATCTGATGTAGACCTCAGAATATACGGACTGGATAGAGAAAGAATCTGTGAGAATCTTCCTGGCGGATGCTGTTTTTAGGTATAATAAGGTTTCTGCCTTTTCTTACCTCTGACGAAATGGGGGCACACGAGATGAACTCAATAACGATCTGATGAAAATGTAAAACAAACACCTCAACAAAACAAGATCAACCCTTAACGCGCTCGGCGTTGCATTATCTCCCCCACTCGGCGTGTTTGCCCCTTCTCCTAGATGAACGCGATAATGTACGCTTCACCGACGCGTCGCCTTACACCCGAAAAAGTGGTATACCCTCGAGGTTCTTTCTTACTTGGTACTAAGGGAGGGTGATGACAATGTTACACTTTGCATTATGAACACTCGTCTGGCCTTCTCTACGTATTTGTGCGTCGGGTCCGTGTGAAGAAATAAAATAGTTTTTTCCAGGTACCCTTAGGCACGTAGACCTCGATAAAAGTATACAATGATGGTGTCGACAATACTTGCGACGATATATTTAGTTGTACCGGAAGTGCACTCATTCTATTGCGCCGTCGAGCAGTCTCAGAACCAAGCTTTCTTCTGCTTAACTATTGGTATAAGCACGCACATAGACTACCACCGTATTCTCGTTTGTATCTTGCTCTCCAACTCTCGGTGGACGATTACTCACTTCTTCGCCTTCCCATTATCAAACTTTTATATCCCTTTATTTCGCCGCCGACATGGGCGTTTCATCCATGTGCGACATCCAGAACTGGGAACCTGAAAGATGCACCGATATATCATGTCAAACCCCTTCTTTTGTATCTATCTCAGTCGCTCGACCTGATCGTGACAGAAAATGACACAACTAGGTACAGCAAAGTAGACAGACGATCGATGCAAAATACATGGCCAAGGGCTTACCCGGCGTCTGACAAATGGGTTCGATGGTTTTATGAGTCAAGGGACGCGTAGTAGGACATGGATGTGATACTGGTCTGCTCCATTCCGTGATATTTCCCTCTATTTTTTTTTCTTGCTTATTTATTCTCGACAGGGATATTGGGGGGGGGAGGTGGGGCTGTAGTGACGGAAATCTGTCTAATCCAAGAGCGATGCGTTGGAACCTCCCCCAGGTTGGTATGCGTGCGTTTGACGAGGCGTCTGTGGCTCAAGCGGCCGCCAGTATGCCTGCTGTTGCTGAGGCGGCTGAGGCTGCTGTGGTTGTGGCATCGTGCCCTGGTGTCCGGCCCAAGCGCCATGCGGAGACTGAGGCATGTAGGGTGGCTGCTGTTGCTGTTGTTGTTGCTGAGGTGGCATGTAAGGCGAAGGATGGGGCATGCCTGGACCACCTGCAGAAGGAGAAGGCATGTAGGGCTGTGGTTGTGGTTGGGGCGTGGCAGACGTAGGAGGATGGGGTGTCGAGTAAGGCAACGACGGTGGCGGTGGAGGACCTGACGTCGCGGAAGAGGGCGTGGTCGGCATCGTCAGTGCAGGCGAGTAGTAGCCGCTGCCGCGGTTCATCTGCGGTGGCTTCTGCGGGAGTGGCGGTGGTTGATCGCGCACGGCTGCATGACCAAGTGAGCCGGAGCGCTGGTGCAGCGATGGCTGCTGCTGCTGCTGCTGCTGCTGCTGCTGCTGTTCTAGGTATCCAGGTCGAGCCAAAGGGTTCGAATACGACGCCTGTGCCGTTTGCATGCCATAGGATGGGGTATTATAAGACGTCGAGGGTGCTCTTTGCAGCGGCGAAGGCGGTGGAGGTGCCTGCTGCTGCTGCTGCTGCTGCTGATACTGATAGCTCGTGCTGCGTGGCGTGGTAGGCGTACCGTAGCCAGCGCCTTCATAGCCTCGGTAATCTTGGCGCAACGGTGGCGGCTGTTGCTGTTGTTGTGGCGGCTGTGGCATAGACGGTTGCTGGGGCACAAAGGACGACGGGGGCTGGCTCTGAGGCACCATTACCGGCTGTTGCTGCTGTTGAGGCAGGGGCGGTTGTTGAGGTGCCATCGATAACGGAGGAGGTTGCGAAGAAAAACCGGTCGATATGGGCGGCAGTGGAGGTGCAGACGATGCAGGTGAGGACGCTGCTGACGCGGGTTGAGCTAGTGCAGCCGTATATCCTTGCGGGTAGCCATACGAGGGAGGCAAGGGTGCCTGCTGTTGCGGTGTGAGTGGCTGGCCGTTGCTGTTGCTGTAGGGTTGGGACGACTCGCGGCTCAGCGAGAGACCGCGGGCCTTGTCCGCCAATGCATTGACATCCACGGGAGAAGGCGCACTGGGCGCGCTCGGCGCCGAGTACATGCTTAGTTTGCTCTTCAGCATTTCCTGTTCCTTGCTGGAGCGAGCGCTGTCCAGCTGGCTCACAAGGGCGTCACGCTCGCGCGCGCGGTCGGTGCTGTACTTCTGCGTGTTGTTGAGGAGTGACTCGATCGTATCGCAGAGGCTGGCGTAAAACTGGATGCCCTTGCGCAAACCCTCTTTGGTTTCAAAGTAGATCGTGTGCGCACGAGCCAGCCGGTCAATCACCTGGCGACGCTGTTTTTCGGCCTTGTCCCAGCGGCTCTGCAGCTTTTGCGCGTCGTCGCCCTCCATCAGGCCTTTGAAGGCCAGTGTCAGTTCTTGGATCGATTGCTGTTGCTGATGGATGGTGGCCGAGATACGTTGCTGGTGCGATCGAAACTTTTCAAGCTCGGACATGAAAATTTGCTGCTCCACATTGGCTGTCTTTTTGTTGAGGATCAACAGGTGCGAGATATCGTCGGCCATGACCTTTTTTTTTTTTTTGTGCGCTTGAGTAACCGTCTCTTTATCTTACACTTTTTCGTATACCTTCTCTTTCAGATCTTCCAGCGTCGCGCTGCGGTCTTTCTCGATCTTGTCCAGTTTCTCGAGGATCGCCTCCACTTTGCTGACCTTGACGTCCATGCTCTTATTGCCCATGCCCACATCAATGTCGAGGTCAAGCAAGGTGGTCTCGGATGCGGCTTTCTCCATCTGTTGGGGTGACGTCAGTGCTTCGGCAAACAACGTTTCCAGAGCCTGGGGATTGCGCATAGTGGCGATATCCTTGTGGATGGTGTCCAGCTGGCGCAACAGTTGACCATCCGATTGGGCGGCCTGGTCGAGCGTCTCCCGGTGGTTCCGCAGATCTTGACGAAAGCCAGCGGTGGACATACCGGACGGTTCTTGCGTCCAGTCATCGCCGTATTTGACACGCATCGTCTCGCATTCCCGGTTCTCTTGATCCAGCGCAAGGCCGACCTTGTTGAGCATCTCTCGCGCGCGCGTTTTCAAGGCCTCGAGCGTGTCGGCCAAGTCACGCACACCTGTCGACGCCTCATCCGAAGCAACCTGCTCGGCCCATGTGCGGGTCTCAGGGGTCGGCTGGGCAAGCGAGTCCAACAGGGCTTCCTCGGATGCACCCTTGCCTTGCTTGAACTTGTTTAGCGAAGAAGGCAGCTTCATGTAGTCGAGCGATGCTTTGAGTTCAGCCCTGGCGAGATCACAGCGCTCTGCCTCGGCACGCATCATCTTGGCCTTTTCTTCCGAGTACAGCGAAGCGCTTTCGTGGACGCTGAGAGGGATGAGACGGGCAAATATATCGCCGCCAATCACCTTGTTGACCTCGTTGGGGCCGTACAGCTCGGAAATCGGCACAGGCGAGACGGCCTTGAGACGGTCGATCGGGGTCAGGATCGAATCTTTAGGTACGTGGTCATGATAGATCATGTCATTGTCACGGGCGGCCATCGAGTGCGCTTCGGCCAGAGCAGCCTGTTGGGCCTTGCAGAGCTCTTGAAGCGCGGACAGACAATCGGGCGGGACACCGGCCATGGCATCCGGGCTGCTGGGCGCGCCTCCGCCCAGCTGGACGAGCGAGCTCATGTAGTTACCCGAGCTCGCGAGCTTGACGGCCTCTTTGGCGGTGGCTTCGCCGAGGGCCAAGCGCGATACCTGCTCGCCATAGGCCGATTCGGCCTGACAGACGGCAGCGCGGTGCTGTTGGGCCGCGGCATGGTAATATTTTTGCTTGATCTGGCAGGTCGTCGTCCAGGCCTTGTCGACCCCGACCCCGCGTTGGTTCGCGTCGTGCAGCGCGTCGACGAGACCGGCGTAAGCCCAGGCAGCATGGCTCGCTAGCTTGGCTATCAGGCTGTCTTTCTTCTTCTCCCGCAGCGAGTTCTCGATGAAGCATTCGTGGGCCTGGGCCAGCATCAGGTCCGTCAACATCTTGACCGTATCCCTGTGGAGATCTTGCGAAGGCGCATGCAGAAAGTTGTCGTTAATGTACTGAAACATGCCGGCCGCCGCTTGAAAGAAGTTGAAGGCGCGTTTGCGGCCATCGGGCTCGGCCCTGTTTTGCGAGGCGGCGATGGCAGAGAGCGTCGCAGCCGTGTTGTATATGACACTCGCCTTTTCGTAGGCTAACGAATATTGCGACGTCGCTTTACCACTGAAGGCATCGTACCTGTTACAAAAAAAAAATAAGAAAAAAAAGGGAGACGAAGAAGAAGAAGAAGCAGAAGCGGGTCAGGCACAGGACGAGCAAGCACAAGCGGGGAGGGCAAGCGCGAATGAAACGAGGATTACCAAGTGAAGAGGATCTTGATGTGCTTTTCATCGACAGGGAAGCGCAGGTCGAGGAGCTCGAGCTGGCCAAAGTAGCGGTACAGGAGGTCGCGTCCGGTCAAGTCTTTGCCGGCACCGCGAATATCTTGGCGTAGTCTGTTTAAAATATACGTCTCGTCGCGGTACTTCTCGGGGTCGTCTTGGTATACAGTCGCAATGTACTGCGACAGCGGGCCAATCCAGTCAACATCGTCTGTGCGTTTGAAAGGCGCACTCAAAAATGGAATTTGAGGTTGTGCCATGGATTACTGCATTCAAAGTAGAGTGAAATAGAATAGAATAAAGCACGCAACCCCTGGGTCGCCCCCCCCCCACTCCTCGTCCTCGGGTCTGAGGTTTTAAAGCCCGCCTAAACTGACTCTCTCGTTCCCAACTGGCCAATCCAAACGGCTGCATAACACATGCCCTTTCTCACATTCCCTCAGTTGTCATTTTGTCAACCAGGACTTGGAGTACTATGTCTGATAATAGCAACTATTCTTTATATGAATACCACTATGAATATAGGTATAGTCGTTGATTCGAAAGAATAAGTTCATATTTACGTTGTCACACCGTAATGCCGCGACCTCCCACCCGTGTCTTTTGCTGTTACCTGATGTGTCTTGTATTCATTTGACGTACCTGGCGCTATAGCATCACAGCGCCCTAGGATGCGTCCTGATGTTCTACTTCATACAATACCCCTAAGTCATATCTTTATTCTTACACCATGCTGCAGTCTCCTCTTTTCAACTCCTACTTATATTGTTGGTCAACATGGTATACTTTAGGGCGTTCTGCCTCTACAATGGTAGAGGAGGTTCGCTCGACTTCTATGATCTGTTCACAGATAGCTCGCTTGTACGTACTCTAGGGATCAGCGCAGATGTCTCTGTCATAAAGAGCATTGTTAGATAACACATGTGTCGAAGCATGTTAACAAGGTGGATAACGCCCTTACTTGAAGGGACTTGGGTTATGTTGACTGCCTTTCACCACATAATAATTGTAAGCATACATAGGGATATCTGGAATCACTTGTTGTATTTCAAAACGCATTATTCTGTGTTATATACTGTATTTGGAATGCCACGATACTATGCTTATGTAGCTGGCCAGTATCTATATATAATAATCTTAATATTCCGTACATCCATAATTACATAAGCAAGACACAAAAGACCCCGGCTCAATTCCCGGGCAGGGCGTCTGCCAAAGTAGACAACTTTGAGACGTCAACGGTACCTGACGTCAATCTTCATCAAGGTCTTTTCACCCGTGTCCTTCGGTAAATGTGAACCGCGTGATGGTAAAGTAGGCCAATGAATCCTCTGAAACGCGAAAGATACCTGACGTCAATACCTGTCAGGGACCATATCTTTGAGCTCTTTTTCCCCACTGGTAAAACGTGGATTGCGCGATAGATTGGTTAACCAACGGAACCTATGAAACTTGGAAAAAAGCTCGACGTCAATCCCTGTCAGCTCCTTATCTTTTACTTCTCCTTTCCCATTGGCACAGCCCGCCCGTGTTCTTGCATGAATATCGATTGACACGCGCTCTTTCTCATAAAAGGTCTTTTGTTTTCTCTCACGTCTACTTTTCTTCTTCTTCTTTACCCTGGTCAAGTCTTACGCTGGCAAGTACATACGAAAGGATTCTGATTACAAGTATAAGCTAATAAGAAGTGTAACATAGACCACCGCGTTCCCATAAGTCCCTCTGCCACCGGTTGCCCGCCCTCAATGGCACCGGTGTGCATGATAGTAAGTTGTCGCGTCAAGAGTACATGGTTCTTGGATATCACTAACCTTCTTCTGATGTATACTTAGCTTGCAGTCTTCTTGCTCGCCTCTCCTCCTGTCTTCTTCTCCGTTCACGCCTCTTCCACCTCTTTTCCGCTTGCTGTCCTCCCATCAGAGGTTTTTTTCCGCTTTTTCCTCTGCCCGTAAGTGAAACAGATTCAGGTCTATGCATTGAATATGAGACATTAACACACGTTCCAGTTCCACTCCTTTTTCGCTCCTCCTTTGCTCTTCTTCCTCTCCGCTTGCTCTCCCTCTCTCCTTCTTCCCCGCTTGCAACCCACTAGCCGGCTATCGGTGGCCGGGACCACCGTCAAGACTCTCCCCCCACTAAAGACATGTGCCACTGCGCCAAATGTCTGCCCCACGCCCATCGGTAAGTGCTTGTGGTTAATAATATGAAACTGAGACTCAAAAATGAATTCTGCTGCACAGCCAGAGATGAAGCAGTGGCCAACACGCCGTGAGCGTGTATGACGACCCCGGTCCCGGTAGCTGGTATGTATAATAGAAGTGAAGTGTAGTCCACGAGAACTAATTTCGGAACGAAATTTCGTAGGCTAGTTAGACAAGCTTGGAGCTCTAAATAAAATCCTGTCTACGTTATTGTTTTGTCCACACATTAATTCCCGCAACAAAGAAGCACGCCATACTTCGGCAAAAGACTCATCATCATGCAGATTCACAAACGGTCAAGTATACGAGTTCAACAAGATGCATCCGCGATAACGTGCCTCCGAGAATCGGCTGGTATGGAAGTGTCTTCTAAGATTTTACGTGCCGATCCTATGTGTGTCGGGGGACGAGGGCAGGTGAGAGAAGCCATCCGTGCGGCGGGCGGAAGGAATTATCTGGGGTGTGACATTTAAAAGCAAAAAGAGAGCTATGACTTCGTTGGGACATTATATGCAGTCGAAAGTTGCTGTCTCAGGATGCAGTTTTGTTTTGTGTCACCGACGCTTTAAGTTTTGTCAGTGTCACGCACTTATGCTAAAGGGGCGGAGCAAACGGACGAAAGAAGGGGTGGGGGCGGGGAAGCGAAAAAGTAACGGTGGGCATGATAAAATTGAGCCTTGGCAAATGTAGTGTTCCAAAAACCATTTTACTTGAAACGAAATCAAAGAAAAACGAATACAATCAAGAAAAAATGTACAAGAAAAAGAAGAGGACGGGAGGACGGGACAAAAAGCGAGAGAAAAACGGGTGCACCTAATTTCATGCACTGTGCTGTGGGTACATGACACGGGGATCATAGGAGTGAAAAAAAAAGAAGCGTGCGTTAATTGAGAGAGAGAGAGAGAGAGAGAGAGGTGCGATATATGAGAGAGTGTGTGTTATAAGAGAGTGATGGGGACATGAAGGGGAAGGGAGAAAGAGGAGGGATCAAGGGAAGACTCAAGCGCCACAGACGAGGAGAAGAAATATGTAAAAATAACAGGTGAGATGTCGCAGGTGCTTGGTTCTTTCATCAACCCTCTCAGTTTGCCATCACCAACTGCTGTTGTTGCTGTTGCTGTTGCTGCTGCTGTTGCGTTTGCTGCTGCTGTTGAGTTTGCTGCTCAGCCTGTTGCTTAGCAGCAGCAGACTCTTCTTTCGCATGAACAGCGAGGGGCGAAGGCTGGTGAAGGTGGGATTTGTTCATGGACTTTCTGTTGTTCTCGGGGCTGCTTGGGGGAGAGATACGGACAGGTGTGGAGTTTCTTGGTTGCAGATACGCCAAATGCGGGCTCGTGGTCGGGCTTTTGTCCACTTTGAGAGTGATGCGTCCGCGAGAGCGGTCCTCGAACAGCGTCATGATATTGTTCTGGTCTCCCACCCGATAAGACACGCTAAACGGGTCTATCCAGAGCACGAAGTCTCTCGGAAGGTGTGCCAGGACAAGCGCAGGTGGCACATGAGCATTCTGGGCAGCTTTTTTTAAGTATTAAAAGAAGACATGAGCTCTCATAGGAAAAAAAAAAAGGGCTGGCAGAAGAATGAATGTACCAGTGACAAGGACGGGATCCAGCTGACCGTTGAAGTTGGAGATGGCACGAAAGCCATTGCCGCGGTAAGGCTGCTGGGGATCCCAGTGATTGGCAAAGCGTAGCTTCAGCAGTTCCATGAGCTTGTCTTTGAAGGCTTGGAGCATGTCTTCGTCCATCTTGGACTGCAGGAGACGGCCTAGAAAATCAGCGGCTTGCGCGATTTCCAAGTGCATGGCATTTAATAATGGAGAGCAATGAGGGGAATGCAAAAAGAGAAAAAGTAGTAGTGTATATACAAAACAAGCGAAAAGAGAGAGAAAAGAGAGAGAGAGAGGGAAAGTCAAAGGCGGGTGCACGGTTCTTTCGGAGCCGCTTTCATCACACTCACACAAGCGGCAGGAGTTGGGCTGAGAATGAATTTGATCCAATTATTTTGATGGTCTCTCGCCCCCCCTTTCTTTTTCTTTTCTTCTCTTCTTTGTTGTCGATTAAAAAAACTGAAACCGCCGTGCGACCGTGAATGCAGCCACCGCAAAGACGGCCAGGCTGGAAACAATCCAGAAAAAGTAGAGGAGGTCGTCGTAGTCTTTGCCAGGCACTTTAACGTTCATGCCTAGTGAATTACCGATATATGGATAAGCATGCAGTCGGTATTAAGATCACACCACAAATGGAGAAACACAACAAATCACAACACTTTTCTACATTACCCCATAGACCGGTGACAAGGTTCATCGGCATCAGGATGGTGGCAAACACAGTGAGCCGGCCAATGACATGGTTTGTCGAGTTGGATGTCTGCGACAGTTTGATCGATATCTGGGCGAGGTAGTTGGAGTGGGCCCGGGCGAGCACGGTCTCATAGTGACTGAGATTCTGGAGCATGGTAATAAGGTGATCTGTTCAATCATGGATTGTTTTTTTTTTTTTTTTGTTTTTTTGTGATTTCTGCGTCAGCACTGAACAAACGCAACCATTCTTTGTTTCGCTTACCTTGGACGTCGCCCAAATACAGGGTCACATCGGGGTATATGCGGCCATCACCTCCTTCCTCCTCGTCCTCGTTCTCGTCGTCATCCTCGTCTCCTTCGTCTATTCCGACAGGGACGAGCGAGGGTGACCGCTGAAGGTGGGGCCGCCGCGCCGTGCTTTTGTCTTTAAAGTAACCGAGCGAGGGTGCTGAGTCGCCTCGGCGGTGGTGGTATGTAGGGTTTGATTTCATTTTGAGTTTGTTGTTCTGATTGGCGGTGGTGGTGGTAGTGGTGTTGGTAATATTACAGGAGGGCGACGTGGAACGTGTGCTGGGTTTCTCGTCTCGTCCGCGCTCATCCAGCCGCTTTATCAACGACTTGACGACCTCGGCCTTGGTGCCCAACAGCCGAAGCAGCTGCATCACCTGCTTACGGCACGACCCTATCCGTAGCACCATGTCCGTCTCGTCGTCCTTGACATTGAGCAGCATGGCGGGATCGTCGATAGCCTCGACTACGGCCTCAATCTGCTGGATGAGGGGTGCAAACTGGTCGGTGACTTCATCGAGAATGGCGTAGTTGATCCACTCCGGAGCGACGACAATATATTCTCGGAGTTGGCCTATGCGCTCATACACGAGTTGTAAATGCGGCACTTGATGATAATGGAACTAAGAAGGATAAAGAAATCAGGGGTCCATTTCTTTGCCATTCCACGGACTGCACTTTGTTCTTCTTACGGTCAGGATGCTGCGTTTATGGATGATGTTGTAAATGCTGACAGGGCGGAGGACAGGGTCTTGATGAACAAAGGCTCGATAACAGACAAAGAGATAGTCTCGAAACACGTCGCATTTCTCGCGCACTTCCTGCGATAGAATGTCTTCGGTGCTGAGCGGGTGGATCCGAAATATCTGGACATACATGAGCAATCTTCTTTATGCAACTCGCTTCAGGACTCACTTTGCTGATCATCCGCATTTCGACCACCGAAGGTGATGTGATATCAATCCAATAATTTTCCTTCGTCAAGAGGTCTTGCAGTGATAGGTTCGGGTGCCGCAGGTCCATCACAGACGACGCCTGAATGCAGCCTGTATCGGGGTGGAAATAATACACGTTCTGCTCCTCCTGGCTATACGACACCGCTTGCTGTTGCATTGGCTGCAGGTGCTCTCGTTGCTGTGGATGATGGAGCTGGAAGGAATGTCGTGGATGCGGCGGCGGGTCTTGCTGTTGCGGATGCTGCTGTTGCTCAGACGGATACGATCGATGGTACTGTGGCTGCGTATCATGCATGTCTAAGCTTCTCCTTTTCTCTCTATCTATCTTTAAATATGCCATTTTCCGTACCTTGATGCGCTGACTATCGCTGTACAGGTTCATTTTGCGTTTACATTTGTTGATATCGATAGATGGCTGCTGCCTGCGATGATGCGTAGGGTGGTTGCCCTGATGTGGGTAGAGCACGCCGAGATCGACGTCTCTGAAGGATGGTGCCCGTCGGTCAGGTTGCACGCGTTTGTAAGGCTCGTGGCTCGTTGGATGAACCAGGTCGCCTTCTATACGTACAATGTGCTGCTCATCCGTTGTTCGCTGCTCCCGTTCATGGTATTTCTCCTTTGCGTGTGTACAAAGTGGCAGTGGCGACCGGCAGCAAGACGGAGGCTGGTTCATCGAATCGGTATCGAACTGTGCGCAATTGATCATGGTCTAAGGCTAATCATCAGACAACAAAGACAGAAAAGAGGAAGAAAAATAAATAATCTATATGAGAGGTACAAAACAGAAATAAAAAGAAAGCAATTGATTAAGGAGACACGCCTCATACTAGCACCATGAGCAAAAGGGTGAAGTGCCACTTTTTTTTTATTTTTTGTCTCCTGGCTGGCTTCAAGCGAGATACGTATTGCATGGATGCATCATGCCAGTTAAGTGTATGTAGCTAACCTATTCGGTATGTCCCTGAGTGTATGTGTCTGGACTAGCAACAATATATGTACAATGAACAAAATTTGATGCCCGAGAACATACAAGCCCCTATTTTTATTTCTTTTCACTTTAAACAGTTCTACGCATCTATCATAGCCAAATGCGATATGTGTGCCCGGTCGACGCGGCGAGTACTACTTATCGTAGCAAGATTATAATTATAATTCAGAGCGGAAGCGTATATATGCATGATAGCTGATCAGGAGGAGGGGGAAAGGCGCTGAGAGAGGAGATGGGCGATGCTTCACACATATTTCTTCACGAACCACGTGGAATTTCATCTTACCGACCTTCCAAGCGGCCAGCAACAACAATGACCACAACAGCAAAACAAGCAATTATACACTCTTTCCGGAAATGATGGCAAACACATCAGCATACCCTTTCGGTTGAAATTTGGCAAATTCCAAAAGCATATTTTTTTTCAGTTGATTCTTGATTGACATTTTTTTATTTCTTTTTGCCTCGCGTTAATATGCTTGTTGATTGTCCAACCAAGGTTTTGAGCAACAGCGGATGAAGGCGTTACGATGAAAAGTTGTAGCAAAAAAAAAAAAAAGACCAAGCGTGAAAAAGACCGAAGCGTAAGCCCTATTATTTTCTTGTTATTTATGTGGTAGAGCGAATAAAAAGTAAATAGATATTGAGAAACAAGATTTTTGCTTATGACCTGAAAGTATCAAGGAAGCAAACAACGGCATTCAAATGTCATGTGCCATTGAGACACACAGCCACTGGTCGATTGTGTTTTTTTATTCTTCGGAAAAGCAGATACTAATCGTACAACTCCATGACGATGTCTTCAAGTTTTTTGTCATTTTCTTTTTTGTTGCTGATACCATTTGCCAAGTCCACCAGTTGGCTGTTTAAAGCACTGTTGCCGATAATTTCGATTTCCATTTGATCGTCATAGAGTTGCCGGATATTATGGAGGATGGATGATACTGCCGAAGAGTCTTTACAGAGAGTCTGGATAGGCTTGAAATCATCAAGATGGAGGGTAGCACTTCGGCCATGTCGAATGACTTGGAGAGCAACGGTGCGGAATAAGAGAGAGCCTATTATTTTCTTGCGAGATAGTGGTATGGTTCGATTCTTGGTCTACCAATGTCCAAATGGTGGATGGCTGGAGTTTTAATGGTGATGCCATAGTGGATGACGAACGGCACATGGTATACGTTGACAAGCAGTCGAATTTGCTCCGTACTTGTTTGAGTTGATATAATGAAGGAAGGAATTGAGCGCGGTTGATCTTTGGGTTGTCCAGCAATGATCTGGCAAGTTCGGTAGAAAGGCAATCCAAATATATCTTGGTTGATGACGTTGGCTGAAAATGAGTTGTGGCAGGGCCGATGTTAACAGACTGTCGGTCCAAACGAATGCTTGACGTCACCAGAAAGTTGCATGTTCGTGTGCCTATAACTAATTTCTGACCATCTTTGGTGGGAAGAAGGGATACCGTTAGAAAACCATAACGACCAGGCGTTGCTGGAAATGATGATGGAGAACCAGCCGCTCTCCGTTCAAAATGAGCGTCAATAAGTGAGTCCCGAGCGTAGGGTTCGATGGTATTCACCAAAATTGATACTTCATCTTGCACCATTATGCATCCGGCCAACATCTGCGAGCAACAATACCGAAGCTGAGGGTACTCAAGCCAGTCTTGGTTGAGAATTTTGCTTTCGGCTTCAGTTAATTCCACATGGTTTGTAGTTGATAAGATTTTGCCAGCTTTGCTGTTTAAAATATGAGATTTTCACGCTTGGTCTTTTTCACGCTTGGTCTTTTTCACGCTTGGTCTTTTTCACGCTTGGTCTTTTTCACGCTTGGTCTTTTTCACGCTTGGTCTTTTTGACGCTTGGTCTTTTTGACGTTTGGTCTTTTTGACGCTTGGTCTTTTTGACGTTTGGTCTTTTTTTTTTTTTTGCTACAACTTTTCATCGTAACGCCTTCATCCGCTGTTGCTCAAAACCTTTGTTGGACAGTCAACAAGCATATTAACGCGAGACAAAAAGAAATAAAAAAATGTCAATCAAGAATCAACTGAAAAAAAATATGCTTTTGGAATTTGCCAAATTTCAACCGAAAGGGTATGCTGATTTATTTGGGAGGTGTTTGCCATCATTTCCGGAAAGAGTGTATGATATCCTAGAATAGATAAAACATAGCAAGGAAGGCTAGTGTGATTTGTCTGTCGGGAAAGGTAATCACAAAAAGTCAGTGTCATTTTGTATCTGTTTGAGTTTGGCCATGTTAAATCTTAAAATGAACCTTGGCATCCCTACGTTACAGTTCCATGGTATGATAATATCACCAATCGCAATGACACTTCCAATCATAGAAAGAGAAAAAGCATTTATCACGCGCTGTCTCCTATTGATCGTGATGAATCAAACTCTGTAGAAGCCTACTGCCGAGGGTGGCGTGCATACGCCAGGATGGGCTACATGCCTACTCTACCTGTGTGTACACATTTGTCGTGTTTCGCGTGTGCATAAGTGCACATATGCATTCCAAACATGAGCACACGCTAGTAACACCCGGCTGTTTACAGCGAACCCATCAGAAAAGCGAGTAAACGAAGGGCGGTGGCCATAAAAAATAGTTTATTCCTGACACAAGACGAATCCTGCTCTGCTGCTAACAACGAACCAAAGATGAAGACAAACAGAGTAGCATCAATTCAGCGTTGCTGATCCCGTGCTGATTCCTGGACGCGATTCGAGAGGCACGCCCGTACCGAAGAATTGCGGCTGTTGGTGATGATATTGGATAGACGGTGATACGGCGAATCCGTGATAAAGATCATAATGGTGTTGCTGTGATTGTTGTCGCTGCTGAGCCTGCAAAAGGGAGAGATACCAAAACATGAAATTGGTGATCAGCACTTGGTGATACAGGGGTCGCCTTGGGTTCATGAGCTTGCTATGTGAAATCTGATAGATAGCACGTTCGACATGCATCGGCAGGCGCGGTCCATCCAACACGAGCAGCGGCTTGCTCATCCGCTTCTTTTTCTTTTTACCACGCGAAAGAGACCGCGTGATGAGACCAGAGAGACCTGTTTTGGGTGTGGAAGGCGGCGACGGTGAGGAGGGCGTGGGCGTCTGAGGCGCGAGCGTGAGATGGGCGGGGACGGCGGGGACGGGCGGTGGGGTATCTTTGCGAAAGAGACTAGAAAACCATGAAGACGATGTCGAAAAGGTGGAGGAGGCCGAGGAGGCCGAGTTGCTTCGTTTGCGTCGTTCGGCAAAGGCTTGCCGAAGGCTTTTTCGTCGTTTGGTCCCATTTTTACTCGCCGCGTCATCGTGCTCGTCGGCTGTGTTTGGATGTAGGGTGGATGCTTTTTCTGGCGGAGGCGTTTGGGGAGAAGGAGGAGTGGCTGTGATTTCTGCAAGTGGCTCAGACAGTGGTCGGCGGCGTGGCTCGATCAGGTGGGGTGGCGGTGGCGGCGGTGGAGGCAGGGCCTTGTTTTGCCGGCGTTGGTGAGGGAAATGGAGCTGCTGCTGTTGGTCCTGCGCGACACTCGCGTCACCGAGGTCGATCCACTCAGACAGGTTGACAGGACGGTCGTAGAGTGTGATGGCTTGGTGCACCGGATGATGAAACAAAGGTCTGTTCTCGTCGTCTGGGTCATCGGGTGGTACAGGCGGTCGATGAGGCATTGGGGGTAAGCTCTGACGGTGGGTGGTCCGCCTGTTTTTCGATTTCTTGCCTCGGGCCGACAGAGCCGACCGCCTGGAGAGGGAAAGGCTTTCGCGTGGCACAAGGACCCGGGAATCATCCTCGCTCGTCGAAAAGCGATTGAAGACAACAGTTTTGTTGTCGTGCTTGTAAAACGCAATTGGCGGCTCGCCATCCCTGGGACTGGTGGGTGAAGCGCTCGTGTTGGAAGAGGAAGATGCGTCATCGTCATCGACATCCTCCTCCTTCTTATCACTCGTATTATAGCTATTAGTATTACTATCGAAAGCGCGGTCGTTGGTGTTATTTTGGGCAGTGGGAGCGTGTACGCTGTCGTCACCGCCATCGTTTTCAGAAGCGGTGTACGACTTAGAAAGTTGGGTGCACCTTCGCCGTGGACGAGAATGATCATAGCCGTAGTGGTGTTTATAATGCAGCTGCTTAGACTGCGTCCTCAGCCAGTCTGCGAATTCTGCAGGAGCGATCTGTGGATGTCTATGCGCAGGAACCCTTTTTAAATAAATGTACTCAGCGCGTCCGTTCCATTGGGACTGTTGTACACATGCGCACGCACAATATACATATATAAATGGGCACAATGGTGCTCTTTTATTCTCTTCTATTTCTCTTACTTACCAGATCAAATTATGTGTAGTATCACTAGCAGCCGCTCGTTCTTCTGTCAAATCATCAATGCTCTTGGCTCGTCGAAATGGCAGAATGGGATCCTGTGGATCAAGGGATGACAACATGCCACAGGAAAATGGAGCTCACGGAAATGAGGGAAGAAAATAGAAAAAGTGAGGGGGAAAAGAAGAGAGGGAAAACTTAATAATTGTATGGGGATCCGTTGTGCTCTGCTGTGCCGTGTGTGTCGTGCAACGCCATCCGATTCCAGCTTCGCCGATCATGAAACATGTCCCCCCAAAACATAATCTCTCCTCTCTTCCCTTTCCTCTGCCTCTCGCACTTTTGTTCTTTACTTCCACACTTCAATATCTATGCCTTACAATGGACGGGCTGCTGTATTCTCCATGCTGATGTTCCCTAATCAAGTTAAATTCCAGACATGCTCAAATGCAAACACTTGACCATTCTAGGCACGGCACAAAGAAAGGAATCAATGAATCAAGGTAATCCAGATAGAGTCACGCTATGTGTGGCGGTGTCAGTCATACCAGTTGCAGCGCCCTGAGGAGACACACGTTGCAATCTGCACACACCGGCGAGAATACATATGTCATTCAAGAGGGTCCCAACACGTGGATATAATAAAAAAAAGGCGGTCTTAGCTCACCTCTCTGGCTTTTTCTCTCACGCGCATATTAAATAAGACTTCATTGTGAGATTGGTATAAGCACCCACGAACCACGTGCATGTGCAAGCGCGAATAATAAATCGGCAATTTTTTGGATATTGCATTTTCCCTTGCCTTGCTGTGTGGGCTAGGCTAGTGTGTCTGTGGAATGCCCATGGCTCTGACTCTGGGACTATGCAGATATAGGCTCGGCAATTTTTTAGAGCAGTTCAGTACCCCCATTCAACTACACAAGTTTAAAGTCTTCCAGCTTGCCATACACAGTAAAATTTCTACATGTTATGATGGTGCTGATTTACTGAAGACGTTTAACATCACCATGCTTCGTTAGTTCTTGTACCTGCTACCCATCGATATGCATCTCGCACTCTGTATTGCGTTTCTGGCGTGGCTTTGATATATCGTATATGAGATCATTTATCCCACCTGCCCGCTTTAACAACCGAGGCAAAATATACCGTAGCTGAACGCACCCAGCTGTATAGGTCTTCAGTCCGCAAGTGGATGAGCGCTACTGTCGGCAACGATCTGCGCGAGGAAGCTTTTTAGATGGATGCTGCTTTTAAGGTCAAAAGAGTATTGAAGCAATAGACCTTTATTGGATGAAGTGAATCCAACTGTCAGATCCAATGCAGCGAGACGTTAGTGCGGTTTTGCAAACTTGCAACAGGAGCGACCCGGGGCTTGCTAAGGCTGCCGCAAAATGCCAAAATCTACATTTGACGCATACTTTCATGCTCACTCCATAGTAAACAGTACGTGTTTGTGCGAATCGATATGCCCCAAATCCTCATAATTTCTTTCGAACGGCCGCAGTAATGTGGAAAAATAGGGTTCACATAATGACAACAGTGGTAGAAAATAAATAGCCAACCCTCAACCCAGGATCGCACATGTATAATGAGCAGAAGACGTAGATCGGGTAATCGTCCCCAGATCAAAGAAGTACCTCTGCATCTTCCCAGCCCTATTGAACACAATGGTAAACATAGTACCATAGCAAACAAGCATTTATGTGGAGCAATATATATAAACTAAGCTAACGGTGGATGGGTTTACCTAAAAGAAATAATACAAGTATGAGTAAGATATGATACCCACAAGAGTAAAAAAATGGCATGTCTGCTTTGTACTAAGAAAACACCCATGGTAAAATGGATGCCTTCTACTCAAAACAAAGCAACACATCTCAGTTTCAGGCACTTTAGAACAAAGTACCCGAGGTCGAGACGTAAAGTTTTTTCTTCCACAAGTGTAACAGAGAATCATCATTGAAAAGGACGATCCACCTGACAAAGACTTATGGGTGCGTGTGATGAAGAATATCATCAAAAAAATCAAATACTGTACCTTTTTTCTCTTTTGTTAAACAACGGAAAGAAGGGTTGCTCGGTCGCCCTTGCCTTGGTCCACACTGAAAATAAGAAAAAAAAAAATTTTTTTTATTGCAAAACTCCGTTCTGAGTGGCGTGTGTTTTCTCTGTCACCATGGCTGGAGTGTGCCAGCGCTTTTGAGAATGTACATATGGTGACATGATATAAGCTACCAAGGCTATTGCTCCTATATATCATGGGCGCCAACTTCTCTTATTACGCATTTTATGTAGACTTTCACATCGATACTGTACTATCATGATTAAAACTCTACTCCATTGTTTAGCACACGAAGAGTGAAGAGAAGGAAGTCAGAGCTAATGCATGATCAAAGCCTACGTACCTAGAGTGCAAGTCGTCCATAAAATTACAGTAAATGCTCCATCTACGTGGGGTATGTAGGAGGCGCATAGTTTGAGGCGTTACGTGCAGTGGCTGTGTGGCCATTCTATAATATAACAGGTTCGGACCTGCAATGGGTTGTTTCGTGGTGCTGTATCTGTTAATTAATCATTTGTGATAGCCAAAGAACCTGCATAGTTATGCAAATAGTATATAGTTTGAAAGCATATTGAATTATATTATTCGATAGCTCAGGAAACGTCTTGTAAGCTGAAGATAAAGCGACTTTTTCAAAGGCATATATATGCTGACGTTATACATCTATAAGATACCGCACAAGTGGCATGTAATGCCAGCAGTGAAAAAACAAAAATGTGTGGATCCTGCTAGAGATATGGGACGGTTTGTTGGTGATCGACAAACCTTGTATGAGCAACAGCAGCAGCAGCAGCAGCAGCAGAAAAAGAGTTGGTACGTGCGATGGCTTCCGCAACCCGTCTTGGACACGAGGAGGAGCCTTGGTAAAGAGCTTATTAATCTCAGTTGATAGCAGCTTACCAGAAGCTTCCTCTATTTTCCTCGGCTCATCGTGGTCCCGAGTCAAGAGAATTAATAATGAGGCACCGGTGGGATTCCGGTAGAAGTGAGAAGAGAGACTTGGCCTATCCAGGAAAGATGCACTGAGTCCCCGACAGCTGGCATTGGCTTCTCTTTTCACATGTGGATTGGCGTGCCTGTGTTTTCCTCCATGGTCTACGTAAAAAGAAAGCGAGTGTGAGCATATAACACTCTATGATTCTTCATTTCACATCGATATTGGCCTGGCAAAGGTTGGGTTTATCATGCAGCACAGCACTGTATGTACTGTATGCACCATCGACGCTCGTGCACTTGGATATGGCTGAAATGCGGGGTGAGAGCCCTGACAAATGCAAATCTGGGTTGGAAAAACATGTGGGTTTTTGGTGCGAGCGCAACAAAAAAGGCAAAAACACACCGAGCGGTACAGGGTAGAGATACAGCCAAGTCTATTACAGCACACACGTCTGGGCAGAGAGCACACACTTTTCCAATCAGGACCATGAGCGAGTCACCACAGGCGAGCAACAAGCGCTTCCGCTTTCATCACTTTGATGAAGCCAGCGAGGTGGGGCTTGAGGATCCCACCAATGGCGAGCGTGTGCGCCAGCATAAACGACGCGGCCGCAAGCCGAATCCGCCCACGGCTGAAGAGCGACGGGAGCAGAATCGAGCTGCCCAGCGGGCATTTCGGGAGCGGGAGCAGGCCAAACGGATGGAGAAAGAGCAGGCATGGCAGGCGATGGAGCAAGAGGTGGAGCGTCTCAAGCAGCGGGTGGCGCAGGCAGAGTACGAGGCAAATTACCTGCGAGGCTGCGTTTTGCTGCTGTCGTTGATCAGCCTTGTCGAGCGCGGGTCGGTTCCTCAGATTTACACTGAAACGCGTCTATTTCCAGTCGGGCAGCAGCTGATGATGGTCTCACCTCGCGGCAAACGCGACAGTCTGCATGCTATTCCTGCCATCCTGCAGAACATCCTCGATGCAAGCAAACACGTGCTCTCCTTTAAGGACGCACTTGTCACCGCCCTGTCCAATGGCTGCGCCATTCCGACCCTGACCATGCCCAAAGACGACGAGAATAGCTCGCCCAAGGAAGATGAGAATAGCAACACATCCACTTCGGCGGGTCACGCGACTCCTGCTCCTGCAACCACTACGACCACGACCACGACCACGACGAGCGCTGTTCATGCACCCTCGTCTTCGTCGTCAGGGTCCAAACGGAGTCGTGCACAGACATGGCGCAGTAGCACACCCGAATCAGTGGCAACGCCTTCCACGGCCGGCACCCATCCCTCACCGCCCTCGCAGCCCGACATGCCTGGTCCCAGCATTCACGTCGAACGCTCGTCTGTACCCATCCGCGGCACGCTGACCGAGACCCCACGCCCCAAGACAGCAGACGATCTCGCCCACCTCCCTGCCTTGCAAGCTCTGCACATCCAGCGCCTCCAACTCAAGATATCCAGCATCATGGGCGACTCGGCTCGTGTCACACTCACGCCCAGTACGTAGAGAAAACATTCATGCTTGTTTGTGTGACTCAACCAAAATAGCTGCTCTCCAACGCCTGGTACCACACGATCTCCGCATTGATTACATACCTGCGCCGAGCATGCGTGACCGAATGATTCTGTTTCAGGGACTGTACGACGCCGACGACTGCTTCGAACTGCTCGCGAGTCAGACCATTTTTATCGGTGGTGACTTTCGCAACAAGTTCAATTGGAAGCCGCCGCCGGAATTCTCAGACAAGTACTGGTTCATTTCTCACGTGCTCGTCGACGTCTCCACAAACGAGTACATCCCGCAGGCCGTTGAGCGCTTGATCATTGAAGCACAGCGTTTGCGCGACGAAAATAGTCCCATCTTCCCTGTCACTTCTTTAACCGGCAGTTGATGCTTTTTTTATCATCCTGCTGCTTCTCCATACGTTCTCTCTTATTTTATTTTACTCTATCATCCGCTTCCTAGTTCTTGTAGATATATATATATAAAGCCGTGTACAGTCTTGCTTTTTTTCTTATCCATCCTCCTCTAGTCGATATATTTCCTCTCTTCTCTAATCATCATCATGCAATTGATCCAAACTACCCTGGCCTTGGTCCTCTTTGCTGCTGCTGCCGTCAAGGCCGCGCCTGCCGCGACGGCCGACTGCCTGGGATTCCGTATTACTTCCCCGATCAAGTCAGGTCTGAACTGGACCTACGGCCAATGCTACTCGGTCGACTGGGACCTCGGGGCTAGCAAGGTCAACAAGATCGCGTCCGTGGATCTGATCTCCACGTCGGGCAAAAAAATCACGACCGAAGTCACCAATATCAAGGGCTCGGCCGGCACCACCGGCAACTTTGTCCTCCTCATGGGCGACGGCGATCTCGAGTCGGGCAACTACAAGTTCCGCGTCAAGGCCTCCACGTCCTCGGGCAAGACCTGCACCCTCGACTCGGTCGCCTTCCACGTTACAGTCAACCCCAACTCGCCCCCGAACAATTCGTGCTAAATTATCTCACCCATTGTGTGTGTAAATAATAGGAAGAAGAGCCTGTGCGCTTTTCTTTCTTTTTTTTTTGTGTGTGGTTGGATTGGAATGCAAGAGAAATAAAGAAAACATGAAAGATAGAAAAAGAAAATATATATGATACATGACTACTCTTTTTTTTTTTTCGTTTCGAAGGGCCTGTACTTAGAAGCGATCGCCGACCCACTTGCGGGCGTTGCGGAACATCCGGAGCCAAGGACCGACCTGGCCCCACGCAGCCGCCTCGGCGGGATACCACGAATTGCTCTCCTTGAGGACGACGCGCTCGGGATGAGGCATCATGGCGAGCACACGGCCGTTGGGCGTGCGGATACCTGTGATACCGCCCGGCGAGCCGTTGGGGTTGAAGGGATAGCGCGTGGTGGGCTGACCGTGGTGGTCGACATAGCGCACCGCCATCAGACCCTGCTGGTCAAAGGCCTGCGCATCCGCCTCGCTCTTAAACTGCACACGACCCTCGCCGTGCGCAACCGCAATGGGCAGCTTGGAGCCCTGCATGCCGTCAAAGAAGATCGAGTTGCTTTCGGTGATTTCAACCATGCTCGTGCGACCCTCAAACTGCTCGCTCTGATTGCGCTCGAATCGGGGCCACGCCTCCGCACCTGGGATAAGCTCCTTGAGGTTGCTCAGGAACTGACAGCCGTTGCACACACCGAGGGCGAACGTGTTGTCGCGCGCGTGGAAGAAGTGGGTAAACTCGGCGCGGGCGTGCTCGTTGAGGAGGATCGACTTGGCCCAACCTGCGCCGGCGCCGAGGACGTCACCGTAGGAGAAACCACCACAGGCGGCCAGGCCGACAAAGTCCTTGAGCGTGACCTTGCCCGAGATGATGTCGGTCATGTGGACGTCGACGACCTCGAAGCCAGCCAGGTAGAACGCAAAGGCCATCTCGATCTGGCCGTTGACGCCCTGGTCACGGAGGATGGCAACGCGCGGTCGCTGCGTCAAGCCAGCCGTGATATCGGCCGCAGGGTCAAAGGTGAGCTGGTAGTTCAGACCCGGGTCAGAGGTATCGAGAACGGTGTCGTATTCTTGTTGAGCACAGTCGGCATTGTCACGCGCGGCCTGCATGGCGTGCGACGTGGACGACCACAGGCGGAAGAGCTCGACGCGGCTCGCGGCATAGACGGCCTGGCCGCCAAGACGGAACGCGATCGTGTCCTGGTCGTTGTGCGGCGTGACCGAGCCGAGCTTGACAATGTGCTCGGCGGCCACACCCGACGCGGCCATCTTGCTCAGGAACTCCTCGAGACGGTCGTCCTGCACCTGGACCACGGCACCCAGCTCTTCATTGTACAGCGCGGCTGTCACGTCACCGCCCTTGGCAATCGCATCCAGGTCGATCTCGGCGCCCACGTGGCCGGCAAAGCACATCTCGGCCACAGTCGTGAACAGACCACCGTCGGATCGGTCGTGGTAGGCGAGGACGAGGCCGTCGTGCTCCTTGACAGCCTGCATGCCATTGAAGAAGTGCTTGAGCAGCTCGGCGTCCTCGACGTCGGGGCAGTCCTTGCCGATCTGCTTGTACACTTGGGCAAGAGCGGAACCGCCCAGACGCTGCTGGCCCTTGGCGAGGTCGATCAGGAGCAGGCTCGTGTTGGGCTGGTTGGCGAGCTGGGGCGTGAAGGTCTTGTGGTTGTTGATGACGGGCGCAAAGCCGGTGATGATCAGCGACAGAGGCGCGGTCACCTCCTTGGGCTGCTCGTTCTCCTTCCACTTCATCTTCATCGACATGGAGTCCTTGCCGACAGGGATGGCAATGCCGAGCTTGGGGCAGAGGTCGAGGCCGACGGCCTGCACCGCTTCGTAGAGACCCGCGCCCTCGCCGGTGTGGTCGGCCGCGCACATCCAGTTGGCCGACATGCGGATGCGGCCGATATCAGCAATGTTGGCCGCAGCCAGGTTGGTCACGGACTCTCCGACGGCCATGCGCGCCGACGCGGCCGCGGACAAGAGCGCGAGCGGTGTGCGTTCACCCATCGCCATTGCCTCACCCGTGATGATGTGCTCGCCAAGCGACGTGGTCGTCACCGCAACATCTGCGACGGGCACCTGCCAGGGACCGACAAACTGGTCGCGCGCGACGAGAGCCGTGATCGAGCGATCGCCAATGGTGACCAGGAACGACTTGGACGCGACGGAGGGGAGCTGGAGCACACGCGAGACAGAGTCGGCCAGGCGGTCGGACAGGGCAGGCACGTGGGGCAGGTACGCGCCCAGCGAGGTATCGAAGGGCTTGCGGAAGGGCTGGGCGGACTGCGTGACGCGCGACATCTTGGGCGGCTTGCCAAAGAGGACGGGCATGGGCAGGTCGATCGGGACGTTCTTCAGAAGCGAGTCCTTGACGACGAGACGCTGCTCCGCCGTGGCCTTGCCCACGACCGCGTAGGGACAGCGCTCACGCGCGCAGAGCGCCTCAAAGGTGGCGAGCTTGCTGGGGGCAACGGCGAGCACGTAGCGTTCCTGCGACTCGTTACACCAGATCTCCATGGGCGAGAGACTGCTGTCGTCGCAAGGCACTTGGCGCAGCTCAATCTCGGCGCCGAGGTCGCTGTCATGGACAATCTCGGGGAGCGCGTTGGAGAGACCGCCCGCGCCGACGTCGTGGATGGATTCGATGGGGCTCTCATCGCCCAGGGCAGCGCAAAAGTCAATGACCTGCTGAGCGCGGCGCTCCATCTCGGGGTTATCGCGCTGGACAGACGCAAAGTCGAGGTCGGCGCTGCTCTGACCCGAGGCCATGGAGGACGCGGCACCACCGCCGAGACCGATCAGCATGGAGGGGCCACCCAGGACGACGAGGTGGGCGCCGGGCGCAATGGGCTTCTTGAGCATGTGGCCCGGGCGGATGGACCCGACACCACCGGCGATCATGATGGGCTTGTGGTAACCGCGCACCTCAGTCTCGCTCTCGGTGACGGGGACCTCTTCGGCAAAGGTGCGGAAGTAGCCGGTCAAAGCAGGACGGCCGAATTCGTTGTTGAAGGCAGCGCCACCGAGCGGGGCTTCTATCATGATGTCAAAGGCAGACGCAACGTGGCCGGGCTTGCCAAAGTCGGTTTCCCAAGGCTGTACCTTGCCGGGGATGAGCAGATTCGACGTCGTGAAGCCGACGAGACCCGCCTTGGGCTTCGAACCGAGGCCGACGGCACCCTCGTCACGGATCTCACCGCCTGAGCCGGTGGCAGCACCGGGGAAGGGCGACACGGCCGTGGGATGATTGTGCGTCTCAACCTAGCAACAACCGCAAAGGTGAGTCACTGGCAGGATATACTCCCCCTCCAAGTCCTCCTTTTTCCAAAAAGAAAAGAAAAACTCCCATTTACCTTGGCCAGATAATGCACATCTTCCTCGTAGTGCTCGTACACGTTGTTGCTCGCGGAGGAGGGCATGAAGCGGGTGGCCTTGAAGCCCTCGAGGACGGCAGCGTTGTCGGAGTAGGCCGACAGGGTGTACTGTGGGTGGAGCTGATGGGTGTTCTTGATCATGCCAAAGAGCGAGTGGGGCTTGCGCTCGCCGTCGATGGTCCAGTCTGCACCAAAGATCTTGTGGCGGCAGTGCTCCGAGTTGACCTGGGCAAACATGAACAGCTCGACGTCGGTGGGGTTGCGGCGCAGGGCGTCCTGGGTGTTGACGTCGCCGACAAAGGCCGACACGAGGTAATCGATCTCATCCGTCGCGAGGGCCAGGCCGAGCTCCTGGTTGGCCTTGACCAGCTTGTCACGCGCGACGTGGGCGTTCTTGCTGCCCTCGCCGCCCAGAAGGTCGACGACGGTGAGCGGCGCAGGCTCGCCGTGCTTGAAGACGAGCTCGCTCTCGGGCACATGGGTCAGCACCGCCTGCGTCATGCGGTCGTGGAGCGCATCCACGAAGCCCTGGTACTCGACGCGCGAGCCGTCTGCGGTCTGGACGACGTAGGCCGTGCCGCGCTCAATGCGCTCGACGTGCTCGTACAGGTTGCAGAGGTGTGCAATGTTGGTTGCCTTGGACGACCAAGGCGAAATGGTGCCGGCGCGCGGGGTCACGAGCAGCACCGTCGCATTCGCAGGCTGCTGGCCGGACTGCAAGAACTCACCAATGAGAGTCTGCGCCTCAGGTGCGATCGGGTTCGAATCATAGTCGAGGAGGTTGCGCAAGATTCGGCCTTGCTCGGACTCAGGGTTCGCCAGCAAAGCGGCGCTCTCTTGCGTGCGGGGCTGGACGAAATGGACGTGGAGAGCCGCGACGGCCGACGCCGCCGGGACGTGGCCTTGGACGCTCTTCAAGAGGCTCTTGCTCTTGAATTCAGAGAGCGCAGAGGTTCCGGGAAGGACCAGCATAGGGGACGGGTTCGTTTTGTGAGTGGGACGGAAAGAAGTTGTCAAAAAAAAGAAAATTTTTGACGGGCGGCCATTTCAACTCCTCCTCATTGGTCACCGTGAGTCTTTAATGAAGAGATGATCTGCGCAGCACCCCAAGCGGGCGGGGCATGACCCCATGTCTGCTGCTTATCATTTATACAGAGACAGTCTAGCAAAGAAGATGGGCCTGATGTCTTTCATCATGCTCTAGCAAGGTGCTACTCGCCTCGAGCTGTCGCTTTCAAGTACTAAGCGAAATATGTTAGATCACAAAACCATCCCCTGCCAATGTCGTCCATATTTGGACGCCGATACGGCACGCCGTGTGGGATGCTAGCTAGTAAACATATTGGCAAGTGATGATAACCAGTACAGACAGCATCAACTGCCACCGATGCCACACAAACACTCTAGCACATCTATCATGAGCACATACACACACCCTGGAGAAACCAGTACTTTTCCGCTGTCTCCCACATTATAACAGCGAAAAGTGCTATGCTCGATATTGGAAATTTTTGGATTTTTTCGAATTGTTCCAATACACCTGGAATCGATAAATTCGTGTATGCATCATCAAACTTTACCACGTAGGAAGCGTACACGCTACAACGACAAATGCCAATTCTACACCATCAACTTGGACCGTGCGCACTTCGCCGCAATCGTACTACGTTGCCATGGGGAGCATCGAGTACCATCAAGGTAATATGGTTACCTAATATATGAAGTAGTGGATGAGTTATAAAACCGTGAATCTTGAAGAAAGTCATACCACTGATATTGTAACCCAAGTTTCTTGAGAAGCATGTCTTTCATTACGACGGGCATGTTTCATTTGACCGTCCTTCATGGCCTTCGAGGTATCGCTTGTCTCACCGATCTCCCAGGCAGCCGAGCTCCTTGTCTCCAACTAAGTAGATGGTATCCATTTGGTAGCCATGCTTCGCGTAGGAAGCCTGCTTCAAGGCAGACATGAGCCGCTTCCTCCATGCGTCTGCGTTGGCTCTGCTGTCCTTCTCTTTGCTATAGATGTCGTAAGCATATTACTCCCAGGCTTCCCCTTTCAGAAGACAGCATTCAATTACCTTATTGCTTGAACAGGAGAATCCCAAAAGACATTGTCGATAAAGCCCCAGAGTAGGTACAGGTTGTCTGTCTCCATGAGATCCAGCACATTCTTGTTCTTTCGGTGAATGAACAACAATCTACTTAAATACTCCAGAGTTAAAGGAGCCGACCTCCAAATTTCACCCCGCCCAAATTCATGCGATTTGAAATTTTCTGGGTGGTGATTTCGCGCACTGGCAGGGATAATTTGACCATACCATAGTCTTCAAGCCCAACGTCTCGTGAACGCCGGTTATTTGACTCATATCTTGCGCATTTTTCCAGGTACTTCCATGCTGGTTCGGACAAGTGGTGACAACAATGTAGACGAATCTCGTCATGCGCGATAAGCAAGCGAGAGATAACTTGAGATGACAACGATGGGCAACGAGATGAGTATGATTCGATAGCTTGAAGTCGCCTTTATTCGTATATGTTAGAAAACAAGCGAAGAGAAGGGGTTTGTTTTGGAGATGAGCGGAATGGAGGCATGGTTGGGCTTCCTGGACAAGGAAAGAAGACAAAGATAAGTTTTCCCTGCCAGAGTGACAAAAATTTGGGCGGGGTGAAATTTGGGGGTCGGCTCCTTTAACTCTGGAGTATTTAAGTAGACTGAACGCCAGCAATTCACTGATAGAGATAAGGAGGGGGAAACAGTTTGTAGCAAAAGCTCGACAGATAACTTTGGTTATGGTGTTTATATGCAGAGTTACTAGCCCATGACACGCTTCTCTTCGTCTAGTCGTGAGCCTTCCCCCTACGCTTCGGGTGTGAGTGAGCCCCTTATCCTGCGGCTTCGGGTCATCACAACCTGCACTTGGACTTCGGATCACTCTTGTCCTGGTTGTAGGCTATTACAAAGTTAATAATACATGATAGTAGGCAAGGTGCGATCTCTAAAAGTACACGAAAGGGATTTGGTCTCAAATAATGGAGACAGGCGTGCAAATATGTACAAGGAGGGCATATACAGTGATGACAATATGGATACTATACTGTACAGGTATGTCTAGATTACTAAATACAATATGCCGTTGCCTCTATACACCAACGACAGGCCGGAGGGAGAGAATATGCCGAAAGGAGAAGGAGACCCAGCAAGAGAGGAGAGAAACGAGGCGGGAAAGGACATGCACGCCCGCCTGTACTGCCCAGTAGGTGGCCGCGAGCATGTACGGGGCAGACTTGTAGAGGGTGGCTGCAGCCCACCATAGTACAAAAATGGCTGCATCTACAAGGAGGTGGGAAGATAGTATGACGGCACGGACGCCAATGTAGAGAGCCGCTCGACCGAGGACAGCGGCGACCGGCTTGGCCGGACGAAGAAGGGAAGCAAGGCGTTGAGTTAATCGCATGGCATACTGGAAGCCAGAGACGACGGCAGGGAAGAGACAAGAGCAGATAAGAGTGAACATGAAGAAGATAAATGGAAGAGAAGTGAAGAAATATGGAATCTGCCAATAAACAAGTTTATATAGAATCAACAACAATCAACTTTTCCCAGGCAAGGTTGATAAATAAGAAATGCGCGCGCCCTGTTTACCAAAGTGGTGGATCTCCTAACCACGGATCCTTCGTAAGACCGCCCGATGTCAAGAGCAGTTGGAATCGCAGCTCCGAATGCTCTATGTAGCGAACGCCGGCATGCTTTTACCGGTGACTTGGTCGGATACCCTCATATGCGCATGCTACTTAAACTCGGCCTTTCAGTTTGAACAAGATACATTCATTGACAACTTTTCGGGGCGATAGCGCCACCGTGCATCGTATTCGCTTCTTTTTCTCACACGACGACGTGAGCGCAATGTTATGTACTGCATTATACGTGGAAGACTCGCGCGAGTCGAAAAGAATGCAGCATTATAGTTCCACGACGCCATATCCATTATCCAGACCATATTTACATGGAACACCAAAATTTGTGTAGATTCACATCGATATGAGATGACCGGGGAGGTGTTGGCGACTCCATCTGTTGCTTTCAAGAGTTATGCGCATATATAAGATAGATAGATCACCGAACTGATAGGTTCTTGTTTAGCGCTTCTCCCGAACGCGTCTGATTTATATATAACTGATCAGCTGGAACCCCACACCCACCTTTGTCGTTCTGAATCAGCCAGGGCACCTGTTCCGTTAAACATCCCTGCTCCAGATATTTCTGTGCCTGTGTCCTGCATCATTATGTGTATGATTTTGTACATTTCATTAAACCGTAATAGATGGCATCTGGTGTTTCTACATACAAGAGAGTAGAAGGCATATACGCAGAAAAAAAGGAAAAGAAAGAAAAAGAATAAATGACGCAGATGCAGATTTGCACATCAGAAGGGCTCAAAGTGAATATACTGTATACAGTACATTTCTGCCTGATAGATTCGCGTACCTAGTTCTTGTCCTGAAGAGCGCAGATTGTTCTCCGCGCGTTCAACAAATGCCAAGAAAACTGCCCTTATCCAACTTTGATGTATAGTATGCGCACATGCGAGTAGATAACTTGATAAGGAAACATAGTAAAGATACACTGTACCCTTATAAATGAATACTAAATGTTTCAATGTATGTATGTCTCTAAAAGAAGGGCATGTATGCCAAAAGTCAGGTAGCGAGAGCAACAGCGTAAAAATGGAGGAGCAACGCATGAGGCCAATCACGGCACCGCACGCGTAAGGGATTCAAACTCCTGCACTAATTGCTCAGTGCAACACGTTGTCGAATATCGTCTTCTCTCTTTCGTTTTACACGCTTCCCAGTCACTTTATACGAGAACCAGACAATGGGAGCGCTCGATGTGGGCAGTCAGAAAACGCTGCTCAAGACGGCCATCCTCGGCTTGATTGCCGCCGCTGCATTCTCATCCCGTCTCTTTTCCATCGTCCGTTATGAGTCGGTCATTCACGAGTTTGACCCTTGGTACCTTCCTGCTCTTGTTATACCTTGACCCATCAGACTCACCATGGGCGTTGCTTAGGTTCAACTACCGTGCAACCCGGATCCTGGTCAATGACGGTTTTTATGCCTTTTGGAACTGGTTTGACGACCAGTCGTGGTACCCGCTCGGACGCGTGGTCGGCGGCACGGTCTATCCGGGCCTGATGGTCACCTCCGCCATCATCCACAATATCCTCCATTTCTTACACTTTCCTGTCGATATCCGCAATGTGTGTGTGCTGCTGGCACCCATCTTTTCGGGTGCGACGTCGGTAGCGACGTACCTGCTCACCAAGGAACTCAAGGACGCCTCGGCCGGCCTGCTCGCGGCTGCTTTCATCGGCATCGCGCCCGGCTACATTTCGCGCTCGGTTGCAGGCTCCTATGACAACGAGGCCATCGCCATCTTCTTGCTCATGTTTACCTTTTATTTGTGGATCAAGGCTCTCAAACTCGGCTCGGCTCTGTTTGCGTCGGCTGCCGCCTTCTTCTATTTTTACATGGTCGCTGCCTGGGGTGGTTACGTCTTCATTATCAACCTCATCCCCTTGCACGTCTTTGCCCTGATGTGCATGGGCCGTTTCTCGAGCCGTGTCTACGTCGCCTACTCCACTTTTTATGTCCTTGGCACGCTCATGTCCATGCAGGTCCCCTTCGTCGGTTTCCAGCCGACACGCACCTCTGAACACATGGCCGCCCTGGGTAAGCGGAACGAGAAATATCTGCATTAGACACATACAAGGACTGACATATTTATTTTACTTTTGACAGGTGTCTTTGGTTTGTGCCAGATCATGGGATTTGTTGAGCTTCTCCGTGGTCATCTGCAGGCCAAGCAGTTCCAAGTGCTCCTCAAGGCGTTCGTCCTGCTCTCCTTTGTCCTTGGCTTCACTGCCTTGGTGGGCTTGACCTTGTCGGGCTACATTGCACCCTGGACGGGCCGTTTCTACTCGCTCTGGGACACTGGCTACGCTAAAATTCATATCCCCATCATTGCCTCTGTCTCGGAACATCAGCCGACCGCCTGGGCCTCGTTCTTCTTTGATCTCGAGATGCTCATCTTCCTTTTCCCTGCTGGCATCTACTTGTGCTTCCAAAAGCTGCGCGACGAGCACGTATTTGTGATTGTGTATAGCATTTTCGCGTCTTACTTTGCAGGTGTCATGGTACGTCTGATGCTGACCTTGACTCCGGTGGTCTGCGTCTGTGCCGGTATCACAGTCTCGACTCTGCTCGATACGTACCTCGATTTCAAGCCCAACAAGGCTGTGGAGGTCGATTCAGCCGAGGGTTCCTCCAGCAGCAGCTCAAAGAAGAAGGCCAAACAGCAGCAGCAACCCGCCGCCGCCGCCAAGTCAAGCGACAGCAAACCCTACTATGGTATCTTGTCCTCCGATTCGCGTTTCTTGGTTGTGGGCAGTTTCGTATTCTTCCTCATCGTGTTTGTCTGGCACTGCACGTGGGTCACCTCGAACGCGTACTCCAGCCCTTCCATTGTGCTTGCATCACGCGGTGCGGACGGTCAGCAGCACATTATTGACGATTTCCGTGAGGCTTACTACTGGCTCCGTCGCAACACGAAGGAGGACGCCAAGATCATGTCTTGGTGGGATTATGGCTATCAGATCGCTGGTATGGCGGATCGTCCTACCCTCGTGGACAACAATACCTGGAACAATACCCACATTGCCACCGTCGGACGCGCCATGGCTTCCAAAGAAGAGGACGCTTACGAGATTATGCAGCGCCATGACGTTGACTATGTCCTGGTCATTTTTGGCGGCCTGCTCGGCTATTCCGGCGACGATATCAACAAGTACCTGTGGATGATCCGTATCGCCGAGGGCGTGTGGCCCGACAAGATCAAGGAGGGCAACTATTTCACAGCCGGTGGCGATTATCGCGTGGACGATCAGGCATCGCCTGCCATGCGCGAGTCACTCATGTACAAGATGAGTTACTACCGTTTCCACGAGCTGTTTGGTGGCCAGCAGCCTCTCGACCGCGTTCGTCAGCAGCGCATGCCCTTGCAGGGCCCCGAATTGAACGTGCTCGACGAAGCATTCACCTCCGAGAACTGGATCGTGCGCATCTACAAAGTCAAGCCCCTGGATGATCTCGGACGGTCGCACAAGGCCGCCGCTGCTTTTGAGGCTGGCAAGAAGAAGAGAAAGGCGACACGAAGTAAGAAGAGCCGCGAGCGGAGGAGACGACAGACATCCTCCATGGATGACTTGGATTAACAATGACATAAAAGACAAAACTTAAAAAAACAAAAGAGACAAAGAGAGAGAGAGAGACAGTAACAAAACAATATGACAGCCAAATAAACTAAAAAATACTTGATTTTTACAACGTGATGGAAAAATAGAAACAAAGAATCATTGCCGGCGGTGGAAATCGTGTCGTTGTTGCTGATTTTGTTGGTTTTGCTGATTTTGTTGTAGGTCTTGTTGATCCTGCTGCTGTGAGTGGTTGTTATTGGAGTTTTGTTCGCGGGAGTAAGGGGATGGACCAAAGCCATGATTCACACCCGAGCCAAAGAGGTTTGCAAAAGCGGGCGAAATCATAGGATTCTGCGTGGGTGGAGGACCTTGCGTAGGATCATACGGCATCGGGACCGGAACCGGAACCGCGACGGGCACAAACTGAGTGCCAGGCGGAAGTGACACCTGTTGAGCTGCTGTTTGGTAAGCCGAGGCAAACGCACGATGATCAAAACCGCTCGGAAAAGCACCTGCTGCAAAAGAAGGAGTCGCATTTCCTTGCGGAACATCACCAGCTTCTGAATTATTAGGTTGCTGGTTGTCCTTTGGGATTGCGCCGGACGGTTCCGGAGTTGCATCAGCATATCTCGCTCTTAAACTCATGAGAAGAGATAACAACGGACTTACGGCACCCAATACGCTACTGTCACCAAACGAGGACACCGACGGGCTCTGCTTCTGCTGCTGTTGCTGCTGTTGTTGCAGCTGCGGTTGCGGTAGCTGTTGAGACGGCCAGGGCTGCGAACCCGCGGCAGAATGCAACGACGGCGACGTCTGCGCACTGCTTATCCCGCCGCTCGTATGCGAGGGCCCCGCCATGCTTGGCGCCGCTTGAGACCGCGGGCTCTTGTCGTACCTGTTTGGTTTGAATCTGCCACCAGAGAGTTCATAAAGCTGAATTTTGTCCTGACGTGTCGCAGCTGCAATCATGGAGCTGAAATCATCCGTGAAGTCGGTGACGGCATCATTGGAACCAATGTCGGAGAGTTCGGCGGGGTCGATACCGAGATTAGCAGCCAGCGCCTCAATATCTACCTGCAATTCATCAATATCCTGTGAGATCGCCTCTGCAGAACGGGAGGCCGTGCTTAGAGTCTGTGTAAACTTTTCCACATCGCCCTCCATAGACGACTCATGAAGGGAGGCCGTAGGATGGGTATCGAATGGGGGCATGCCACTTGTTGCACCGCCGACATCTGCATTGCCGGCTGTCGAGGATGACGATGTTGCTCCTGCTGCTGCTGCCGGAGTCGAGCCTACTGATAAAGGAAGGGAAAGGTTAGATCGTTTACCTATACTGTCAAGCAACTCAGATACGCACCTGACGCCATAGCCTCCTGGGCGAGCTTGCTTGGGTCATAGTTCATGCCAATCATCGAGGCCGCTTCGTGGATCAGAGCCGTTTGGAGTTGAGGCAACACATGCTTGTTCTCCCTGGACGGCGTGCTCGGAGCTACAGGTGAAATAAGCTCTGGAAACAAGTTAACTCGCACAAGCGAATCGATCTTTGGGTGACGGGGAACGGAGTTCTCCCAGACAAATTCAAGAGTGAAAGTGTGACGCGACACATACCTTGAGCAGCTTGCGGGTTCGTCACCAAGCTGATGTATTCGTTATCCTTCCCCAGCATGAAAGGACCGTTCATCTGCTGCTGGTTCATTCCCGAGTTGATGGGCAGGTTGCCGGTACTCTCGCCCGAGAAGACAAGAAACAAGAACTGCAGGATCTTTTGCATGACATTCTGGTGGCGCTGGTGTTTCTCACGTGCGGCGAGCGACTCTTGCCAGAGGATGTTGCTGTCCTGCTGGAGGTTATGGAGATCGGAGCTGATGTTCATCTGGTGCTCTTTGATGGTCGTAATATCCTGGATGAGTCTTTCGAGCGTGACACCGTCCGGGTCAAGGCTGTCTCGCTCTTTATTACGCTTCCGCGAGACGAGGGCCAACGCTTCGGGACGACCACGCTGAAAGTTGGGGTTGCTGAACTCCCAGATCTCATGCTCCGAGTCGGCTATCAAGACGCCCTGCTGTAGATGAGGCACCTTGTGGAAGTCGTACATGTTGAGCTGTCGCACAAAGGACGCAAACGTGTTGTGCTTGTAGAAACGTGGAAGCACAGTCTTGGCAAACACTTCGTGCCGCTCGACTACAGCGAGTGAGTCTTTCTTCTTCTCTCTGCCCATGGTAACAAAGGAGAACTATCTTACCGATGAACGATGCACCGTCGGGAGCCCAGCGAATCAAATGGTCCGTGGAAGGGTCCTCGACCATGCTGTTAAAGATAGAGACGAAAGTCAACAAACAAGCACAGGGAAAAAGAAAAAAAATATGGTCCTTACCTATAAAGTTTGTTGAGGAAAGCCGAGACGCCAGGCTGGGCAAAGGCCTGAGGCGTGCTTCCGGCGTTGCCAGGAGAAATGGGAGCGGGATCACTGGTTTTGGACGATGAGGTACGCTTTTTCTTTCCCTTGGGAGTGTTGCCAGGCGTGACAGTTGGCAACGGAGATTCGGACGGCAAGTCGCTCGAAAGTAAAGTTTCAGAGGACAACGGGGCCCCTGGCGAGAGTGGCCGTTTCCGGGTTGACGATGCACCACTTCTGCCTTTCTCAGGAAGTTCAGAAAGTCGATTCATAGCGTCAAATTAGGAAACGCTGTCGTCCAGAGAATCTGTTTAAAGTATGAGATGGACGATTACAACGGAGTGACAAAAGGGGTGAGGGAGAATTGGTGGCATAGGAGCTAACCGAACCTTTTTGAGGCGATGGATCACTGGGTCACTTTTTTTTTACAATGTGTCTGTGCGAGAACGGCAGCAAAGGTGAGCAAGGTGTGAACAAGATAAGGTACAAAAATGTATAAGAAAAAATGGTGAATGGCTTTCTTTTTTTTTCAATACCTGTTGTCGTCAAAAAAAGCCCTTCAAAAATAGGAAACAAGAAAAATGGGGAATTTTCAGACACGCAAGCAGAGCGGTGCGTTGAGCTTCTTTGAGTTGCCGCTGTCCGCAAAAATTTCGAGCCGTGTGTGTTTGTGTTTGTGTGCGTTGTGCGTTGTGCGTTGTGCTTTGTGCGTTGTGCGTGCGTTGTGCGTTGTGAAATCGTTGTTACGGCTGCCGTATTATCAGTGTCTCTTTGCTTGTTTGGGTGCTCTCCGCTTCCACAAGATTAGGTCTGGTCCAGATAATTGAAGAACCAATCACACTTGTATACCTTCTTTTTTCTGAAACCACTACCGAGAAATCATGTTATGCTCGCATTATCTACAATCTTCCCGAGCTTTTGCGCCGAGAAATTTTCACCGACAATTATTTTGAGTACTGAAGTTATAAACATGGATGGCATGGAGCCGCCTTCTTATTCTGATTTTCCTGTACCCTGAAAAGGCTGTCCACCATTCCCACTTCACTTATAGCACGTATAACTAATTTTTGCTCACTGCCTTTGATGTAGATCGCTCTATTTGATATACATGTTAGCCACGCATTGTATGCCAATTTCTGTCCTCAATTTGACTCTGTAAGAGCCCAAGTTTCCCAGGCAGCCAAGATACAAGCGTCCATATTTATTTTTTTCATCAAGTTGCCTGGACAAGAAGAGGTATAAAGTTCAGGGTTATTCTTCTGCCACGAGGTGCTGGATGATGCCATCCACCCACTCTTGCGGGGGATGGTGCGCTCAGACCAGTTCATTGCTTCTATAACATTCCATGCTCCCATCACGCTTTCCCTTTTCCTTTTTCCTTTTGCAGCCTCCTCTGATTGACAGAAGGAGAAGTTTCTATGTCGTTCCAGAAAATTTCAGGAATTATCCCAACATTCGGAAACCTTTCCATCTCTGTCCGGCTCAGGAACAAGGTTGGCCGACAACTTGAGCCACTTTTTTTTTTCTGCCAGGTTACTTCTCGCACTCGCTGACCGCGCTGGATGGAAAATACACCTGTCGCCATTCAGGAATCGTTTTTCCTTTAACCGCTTAAATTCGCTATGGGCTAGCTAGTAAAGATCGCGTGAAACATCTTCCACTTGCATTAAAGACGCTCCTTGTTGTCATTGCTCTCGAAACTTTAATGCCATCGCTGACAAGTAAAATAGGAGGAAAAAATAGCAGATCGTCTGTAGCCTAAAGAGACATAGATATGTGCCTCCACGGCCACCGCCCTTGATTCTCCATAACAACAAGGGGAATGAATGGGATCGTAGAGGCGCCGTGTGCTATAGCTACTTGGCACTGTAGTTCAGGTATGCTGAAAATCACTACTGGGACATGGCCATTTTACAGCCATGTTGTCATAAAGCCAGAATGTTACAGGCGCTCCTGTTCCCTTGCTATTAGTTTGCAATGATGCATAAGACTAGTTACATCTGGCAAAAAAGGTTAAAAGGCATCCCGTGCTGGCGTAAAGTTCTGCTGCCTGTCCTGCATCATTCATTGCTCCGAATATATAGGCGATGCATCGTTCGGCATAAAATTGCGAGGCGTTTACCCCTTCTCGCTCCGTGGTTATGAGTGACGGGCTGCAGTGCCTTTGCTCAGACCTGATAATGGCAAAGTTCACTTCAGCATATCCGCGCGCATGTCCCGATCTAATGTACCATCGATGATATCCTTTTCTTCTAAACATACGTTGCAAAGACGCACCAATGACTGCCGTGCCTCATATTGCATACGTAGTGAGTTACCGAGACTACCCTTTATCCACATTTCGTCAAGGCGGCTCAATGACAAAAATCCCAGATGGCGGTTTCAGTTGAGGAGGAACTCACGTCACGTTGCTGTTCTATCAGCTTATTAACACATTCCTCAGGGAGTACGTAGTCATGTTTCTAGAGATATAGTGATATAAGGTATTATAGGCACCGCTCTACATTTTTATTCTGGCACGTTGCGCTATGCGCCACCAGTGTGGATTAGGTAGTTTAGTATACGTGCATGTTGATCTTGCCACCAAATACATGATATCGTGTGTCTGATGACTTAAGCATAATAGAAAGCTCCTTGAATGGCCCGCTGGCGTCGGCATTTTGGGTCGGTTGTTTTATGCTGCTTAAAGTGTCGAATGGGTGTCTAGTGGTGGTGCTTGTCATTTCTTTTCCTTTCCGGTTTTACATTAACTGATGTTCACTGAATGAGTGCAATCTCTTATCTTCTCACCTCCCATCCTCCTGCTGATACGTCGCAATTCTATGTTGATAACGCATGTTCGCCTTTGTAGAAAGTCACCATCGTCTAAAGATTATATAAGCACACTCTGTTCGATGCTAACTTACAGTTATCATACAGCCACATACACCAAAATAGCTTCTGCGTAGTCACGAGCAGACATTACCTTGGCCGGGCAAGCTGTATCCACGAAGCCTCTCACTTCGGTTCGGCAGATGAAGGGTCCTTATGGCTTCGTTGGTACTTCTTCACGCCGGTTGTCCTATTGGGCTGCGCAGGCCGAGGCCGTTTCCGCGTTTTGGCGTATTCAACCTCCAGACTGATAGTACTAATTCTTAATCCACACCACTCAATTTCTATTGCCAGTATCAGCGTCTCGGTGTAGATAGAGAAAATAATGGAGACTTACGGTGCTTATGTTCTACAATATTTGTTTGAATCTTGGCCTTGTTGAAGAAGCAATTGTATCGTGCAACTCCTAGCGACAACGATAAGATAGCGCGCTAGGGAGTTAATTCCAGTACCTTTTTTTACTATTTCCAGGAACGCTTCTACTTTTTCTTTGTATGGACTAATACACAAGTAGTCGTCGACATATCGGATGAGGAGCTAATGAAGTATAAAATATATCAGATGGTGAGATCTACGATGCGACATTTGTTCATACCGTCCTTTCATTTTCCTTGGTTATGCCGTTAAATACCGCGTCATCCATATGGTCAAAATAGAGCCTAATAATGAAATATAAGAAGATGCGGTTGCGTGAGCATTGAACTTACTCTGCAAGAGCGGGAGAAACAGTCGAGCCCTGCGGGACGCCGATTTTTTGGCGGTAATACAGTCCGTCGATCTAGTGGCGAAAAGGTCAACCGACAATAAGAAGGAGCGCTTTTCCTATGTACCCGGACAATATTGTCGTGAATATGGTGCTGCAATAAATGGACGCATTCAGCGGCTTTTTCTTCCTTGACCTTGACATCAATGTGAGTACGGGCGCTCCATCCTTTTAATTAACCCTTACTATTTCGTAACACTCAGTCAGAATGTGAAACAGGAGGGCGTGTTTGATTGAATCGTAGCAGCTTGTGATATCAGCGGTGGCGACGTAGAAGAAACTGGCAAATACGAAGGCATTTAACAAGCAAAAAAACGATGCAAAGTGATCAGGTACCTCGGGCTGAAGTTGAGCTGTGCGCGGTATTGCATTAGGCGAGGACCCAAGTGGTCTGTGCCTTTCAGGGTGATACATCGGGACCGCCGAGGACGCTTTTTGATCATTATTCGAATCGTGTGGAGAGCGGTCGATCGCAGGAGGGCATTGTTGTCAAATACTACCCCGTTTCGTTCCTGGATTTACACGTGAGCTTAGAGTCGGTCAGACCAGACGCGATATCTTACCGCACGTTTCATATCCACAATCATTCTGTAGCCGCCTTTTTCTTTTGGTACATGTTTAGCCCTTGGAATGCCGAAGGGCGAAGCCCTTGTCTCGAGCTGAGCATGGCAACGTTAAGACGTGATCGCACAATCAGGATTAGAAAAGACTTGTTCTCGTTATAAAAGTGTCGCGGAATTACCTCCTGTACGGACACGCGTTCAAAGTGGGACGGTACTCTTCTCTGTGAATCCATCGGTACTGCTCTTTGCGGTGGTGCGCATAAGTAAGGTAGCGGGTGAAAAAAAAAAAAAAGTTGTCAGTTTCATAGCACCTGTCTTTCAAATTATATAACAGGATTTAAAGTGCAGTGGAGAACCCATCTTAGCGATGCCAACTCTGTTCCAGCCAGAATCTCATATTCCGCTTAATGTGACTTCGCAGTGATGCGAAGGAATGGGATTGAGTGACAAAAACAGCTTCCAACGGATAGAATCTTATGCCTTATATCTTTACGTAAACTAAATGCAGGACCCGACAATACTGTGCAATTCGCCTCCATCAGTGGCAAGAGCAAAACACGACAGCAATGGTTCAGTGATTTATTCTCTTCGCGACCGTGTCACTTCACTTGTATGATTGCAACGAGCGTATGAGCCGCGTGCTGATATCTCCCAGCTTGCTGTGAACCCAGAAAAAAAAATTATGTCCTCTTATGTTGCGCATGTAAAAATACAGCATTCCCTGCGTTATTGAATGATTATGTATCTATTGATTGCATTGCACGGCATACTGCGTTTTGACGGTCCAGAAATAGCTACCGTTTGAAGCATCCAATGACTCCCTTTACCTGCAATCCTTCTCCATACCGCAATAAAATAAAATACCTTCCAGAAACGCGCCAGAAAAAGACCCGGCATTTCTTTCTATAACGAATATAGCGCGAAATAATTCCGTTTCCCCTTGGTATGCCGTGGCGCGAATAGTTTAGAGGTAGAACTTCAGCTTCCCAAGCTGACGGCCGGGGTTCGATTCCCCGTTCGCGCATCACCACGTTATTTTGCCGTTGTATCGTCTTGTTTTGCCATTTTTTGGGTCGATCGCGCTTGTTCCTGGCGCTGGCGCTTCAGCATACGTCGATGGAAGCGGCTTGCGAGGTGATCAGCCCATTCCTGATCGCCGTTCAGGATGACAGGATCGCCTGATTTTGTACGACACAAGGTACACTCGTGTTTTCGCCAACTCAAGACGCGGGATTGAGTGCTACAAAGACGAGGTTAGCAGCAATGACGTGAGGCAGTCCTCATGGGGGGGAGGTTTACTCGGATGCTTGGATTTTGGACAGGATTGTGGCGGCTGTCTCACTCGTCGCGAGGGGATCCTCCATAGGGGTATCGGATTGGAAAGCTGAGAAAGCACCGCGTGAATATAGGTGACTTTCCGCGAGAGAGAGGAACGTACCTTGAGCGATGGTAATGGCTTTTTGTCGGACATTTGTGTCCCAAGCACTGAGATCTACACATGGTGTTACTCAGCACGAAATGCAGTATCACTTCCCATTACCTGTGGCGTCCAGAAGGTATATATGCATGTCGTCCGACTTATTGATCAGAGGAACGAGCTTGTTTCGGATCCAGGTCACTTGGCGCTTAGCATAGCGACGGGTTGCGGTTTTCATGCGCTCCGTGCATTCTGAGCGCAGCTTTTGAAGGTCTTTTTCTTCGGCACCCTCCTGATCCAAAGCGTTGAAGAAAGGGTCAAATTCCTTGTAGCCTATCAGCGCACCCATGTCAGCAACGTGCGTGTACTTAGCAATGTTGCTTTTTGCTCCTTACCTATGGCCTGCCATAAACCGCGCTGGTATTTCTCATTGCCTTCGCCAGGTGCCACCGTCTGACCTTCCACGACTCGTCTTCTAAGTGACTGGATCTCATCAAACAAGCCAGTCTACAAGTACGATCAGTTTCTGTGATATCCTCTGCTGGAGATGCTCTTTGTATTTACTTCGATCATGGTATCGACTCTGGCATCCAAGCGTTGGTTCAATTTGGCCGGCTCAGCATAGAGCCAGAAGATCAGCGACTTGTACTTTGTTTGGATGCCTTTGGCCTCATGTTCTCTTTGCTGTTCTTGGATGATCTCACTTTGGGGTCTGCCCGTGGAATAATATATCTACGCTCGAAGCACTTAGTCGCGGCAGGCTAGAAGCATCATAAGCTTACCTGAAGACTACGAAGGATCTTACGTCTATCAGCGGGATGCCATTTGTTTGCCATAGTGGGATCGACGGCTTGGAGACGCGCATAGAGCTCATGCGTTTCGAGGCTGTTGAGTTCAGTAGAAGGTTCTGGAGAAGGGCTCCTCGTTTCGTTGCTGACAAGCGAGTTGCGCCATAGCAGTGACTGCACATAGTAGTTAGTGCCACCCACTACGACAGGAAACTGGTTGTCTTTATGCAGGCTGTCGATCTATGTCAAAAAATTTTCAGTACGACCGGGCCTTCATCTATGGCTGGGAGACATACACAGTTCGCTGCATCGCGTTCAAACTCGGTCACTCGGTATTCTTCTTCGGGCGGAGAAAAGTCCATCAGGTGGTGTTTGACTGACTGGCGTTCGTCGACGGGCATTTTGTTCGTGATAATGTCGAGCCCTTTGTAAACCTGTCTCACGCCATGAGTTTGTATAAACAAAAAGGGATTGAAGAGGAGCCATACCTGCATGGCATCTGCATTGATAACTTGACCCTGGAGAGCCTTGCACAATTCAACGGCGAGCTGTGACTTTCCTACACCGGTCGTGCCAATGATGCTAGCAATCTTCTTCCGCATAGATATTGTAAAAGAAAAATATGAAAACCAAGCCGCCACGCCTAAACCGTCAAATTTTCCTCGTCGGCACTTGCCCCGACAGGCATGAAAATTAGAAGATTTTCATGGATCTATCTTTTACTGCGAACAAAACAAAAAGCGTTGCTGCTGTCCGTGTGTCTGCTTAGTCATACCCTATCAGCCAAGTGATACTGTGGATCGGCCAGGGTCTGGATGTGTTTCGTCGGTCGATCAAAACCAGGAGTTGGGATCCGTCCAGCTCGATGCATGCAATAGAGAGAGCCCATAAAATCAATGCCTCATTTCACACAGCATTGCTATTATGTTAAAAAGAAAAGTAATCCAGCCAATACATTGATAACCAACATTTTGATAGATCACACGCGCGGACCTATTTGACTTGAATAAACGGTGATACTGTACAATAAAGGCATCGAGAGCACCACCATGGTCAGAATAGAACATAGACGTAATAGCCCCTTCTACTCCACGTTTCCACCCCTGTCTGGCCGTTTGATACCCCATCACCACGCAATACCCTCTTAATTGGAGAATGCTCATGTTGGGCTTTATCGACATGTACGCACCGAACTTTTGTCTAAGTATAATTGCAATTGGTTATATCTGATGACGACCTGTAGTCATTAACGCATTTTCAGGAGAGACGTCAATTGACACATGGCTCCATACTGACAAGTGGCTAAGTCCAGTTGCGATGGTATTCCCGTATAACACTCATCCGGAAAAAGCTGGCCTAAACAACTTTGTTAAATTCGATGCATATACTACATATCAATAAAATTAAATGTTGACAGGGAAAGCGGAGCGAAGCAGATCGCGAGTAAAAAGGTCTATATAGGTTTATACCTGCACGGAGCGTAGGGGTGCAAAAAAAGGGAGCGGAATAGACAAGATTGTTAAATCACCATCCTTTCTTCCCGAGAGTGTGTTAGGTGGACCACAGTTTGTGCGAGTACTTCAAGGTGCATACGTAGTAAGGATAAAAGAAGTCAGGAAAGCTGTTATGCGTGTTTAAGGGGGGCTTAGTAACGCCGCATCTCTATTTTCTCTTCCCACTAATTTTTGTGTTATTTTCTTTTTATCTCGTAGCAAGCGCGTGGGATATTTATTGAGCTGAAGCAATGACAGCAAGCTCGTGCAACCAAGAATAAAGAAGCGATAGTGAAGCGCACTTTACTGATATCAAAGGAGTGATCGTTCTACATAGCTCGGTTTACATTTTTTGTTCGCAAATACAAAACGTATAAAGTTTATGAGTTTAATTTTATCCTGTGCATGCACAAGCAGACACGCACTTATCTTTCTTTTTTGTGCACGCGTAAAGTTTGATCTGGCATATGAACATCTACATGGAAACTGTGATGATGGAGTCTTACCCACTGACAAAATCTGTGTTTGTGTGTGCAGTTTGTGAGGTTTGTGCGACGCCTATCGCGTTAATAACTTTGGTGATTGAGAGGCGCAAATATAAATTTTTCTGCCGATCGGTGGGCACATGAGCCAATTACTTGGCTGGCTAGTGAGGCACAGACCAGACTGGTTGGGTGACACGACCCACACGACCTTGATACTCGCCTAGAATTCGGAGTTCCCTCGCCTACTTTTTTGCGCTTTGGATCTTCGACAACCCCTCAGTCTCCTTTCTCAAGCCTTGGAGTGAATGGCTGCCGCTTGCTGCCGCTTGCTGCCGCTTTGCTTGCTTTCTGTGATCCGTATTCCGTCCCTCGACCCCCTTTTTAGCATTTTTGACATTGCCTCTCTTTCCATCTTTTCCTTTTTCTCTCTCGTTTTTTCTCTCTTTCTTTCGTATCCACCTTCTGTGTACCGCTTTATCTCCCTGCGGTTGAAGACACAGGGACTGTCCATTCTTTTTGCACGTCAGGTTCCAACCTTTACACGATGTAGGTATTGATGCATATGATTTAATAGAGACAGAGATAGACGGCGCGGAACGAGAAAGAGAAAAAGGGGGGAGGGCAGCCAGGGATAAGACGCCATTCTGAAAGTGTTGCTGGTGTTGTCGCTATGGAGGAAGGGGGGGCACTCAAAAGTGTTGTTGTTGGGTTGTGCAGAATAGGAGTGCCCTCTCAAAACCAATCTACCATCCATACACATACGCTAACCCGTCTACTTTTTCCTCTTCTTTACTCTCTTTTGCTTCTCTCTCTTTTCCCTTAATAGTATATATACCATTCTAGTATAATATCTTATCATGGGGTGCTGTCAATCCAACGAAGTCCATGATGGCAAGGCACGGAACGAGGAGATCGAGAACCAATTAAAGCGCGACAAGCTGAATATGCGGAACGAAGTCAAGATGCTGTTACTGGGTGCTGGTGAATCCGGCAAATCAACTATTCTCAAACAAATGAAGCTGATCCACGATGGCGGCTATTCGCGTGATGAGCGAGAAGCATTCAAAGAAATCATCTTCTCCAACACGGTCCAGTCTATGCGGGTCATACTCGAAGCCATGGACGAAATGGGCATCGCCCTTTCCCAGCCCGCCCATCGACACCACGTGACTGTCATAATGGAAATGCCCTCCCAAATCGAGCGTGAAAACCTCCCGCCAGAGGTCACCCAAGCTGTCAAGACCTTGTGGAAGGATCCCAACCTGAACACAGTGTTTGAGCGCAGCCGCGAGTACCAGCTCAACGACTCTGCTAAATAGTAAGTCATATCAATCAGTCGTATGAAGTTGGGCTCACTTTGAGAAAAATACTAGCTATTTCGACTCGATCGAGCGCATTGGCGACCCAGGCTATGTGCCAACCGATCAGGATGTGCTCCGGTCACGTGTAAAGACCACTGGTATTACTGAGACGACATTTGTCATTGGCGAGTTGACATACCGCATGTTTGATGTGGGTGGTCAACGGTCCGAGCGTAAAAAATGGATCCACTGCTTTGAAAACGTCACGGCGATCATCTTCTTGGTTGCCATTTCCGAATACGACCAAGTCCTCATTGAAGACGAGACGGTGGTATGTACACATACAAATTGCCTTTTATTTTGGTACTCACTGCTGCGATAGAACCGTATGCAAGAAGCCTTGACGCTGTTTGACTCGATCTGCAACTCGCGGTGGTTTGTCAAAACGTCGATCATTCTGTTCCTCAACAAGATCGATATTTTCAAGGAGAAACTACCCAAGCACCCACTGGGAGATCATTTTAGCGATTTTACCGGTCCCGAGACTTACGATGCTGCGAGCGACTATATCCTGAACCGATTCGTTTCACTCAACCAGTCCGACTCCAAACAGATTTACACCCACTTTACGTGCGCGACCGATACCCAGCAGATCAAGTTCGTCATGGCTGCCGTCAATGATATCATTATCCAAAACAACCTGCGTGAAGGGGGTTTGCTGTAAAAAAAAAGAAAAAAAAAATAAGGAAAAGACAAAAAAAAAAAAGAGCCCTACAACGGGGGCATAGTAGGAATATATTAGTAGTACTCGTACTAATAACAGTGACCGCGCCCTCCCTCACAACTCTCCACACCAACAACATCATTCTATAGTTTTCTCTTTATGTATTGCATTTCCCCCGTTTATTCAACTTCTTCTATTTACCGCCTCTTCGTTCTCTTATTTTCTTTTCTCGTGCTCTACTTATAAACACCAAGTTCGCTTCTGAGAACTCAAGTGATTTGAAGAATCCTAGTGGGAATCGAAAGGAGCTTTAAGGGGATTATGAAAGTCACAAATTTGGACCAGCCCGAATTGTCAGGCCAATGCAAGCCGTGGCTTACCTTTTCGCTCCCTGTCAACCATGTCGCTGTCAATTCTCCAACACATTGCTGCCTCGGCTGCAAAGCGCCAGTTCAGCACAGCCGCACCGGCCCTTTCCTCCAAAGGTTTATACCAGTTCTTTGAGAACGGCGAAGCCCTCCCTAAATCCGTCGAGACTGGTAAAATCAGAAAAAGACATGCCCACCTTGTCCTCGTATTGACATTCCTACGACGTTAGGCCGGTCATGGTCTGCAGACGAGCTGCGAAACAAATCCTTCGACGATCTGCACAAACTGTGGTACGTGCTTCTGAAAGAACGCAACGTGCTGGCCACGCAGCGCGATGAAGCACGGCGGCTCGGTCTGCACAAGCAGGTGTGGAACAATGGCGCACGTTACAAGAAGGTACGGACGAAGCCAGAATCGCAAGGGCGATCGGTCATGTTATTTATCCATGTATAATATAGGTCCGACAGTCGATGGCACGTATCAAGTTTGTGCTGACCGAGCGACAGCTGGCGTACGAGAGCAGTTTGGCACAGAAAGAGCAACCCGCGCAGAAAGAAGAGCAACAGCAACAACAATAAGAATTAATTTGTATTTCGATGGCTACTGTATAACATGTTTTGTGTGTAAACCAGAAGAAAGGCTGCTTGGCATTCCATTGAGATAGAAAAGAAGAGGAAGACCAAGAGGGATGGGAGTGTGGACTAATGTGGAGAGTGTGGAGTGTGGAGTGTGGAGTTAGGCATGGTGGATATAAGGATACACAGACGACAGAGAGCGAGAGAGGGCTTGGATGGTTGTTGGGAAGTTAACTATGCAGAGGAGGAGGGTGGCGGTGGCGGTGGAGGTGGCAATGACGACGTCGTAGTAGAAAGTGGCGACGACGGCCGATGGTCTTCTATTTGCGCAGGAGCAACAAGACCGCCTCCTCCGGCGAGCTCGTCCTGATCATGACTGTCCTCTTGTCCAGCTTCTGTTTCTACATCTCCGTCAACTTCTGCTGCTGCTGCTTCTGCTGCTTCAGCTTCGGCATCCTCCTCCACCCCAGCTTCAGTCTCGGGCTCAAGCTCATGCTCTGGCTCATAGTCTGGGTGCGGATGTTCGGGTGAGGCCATAAGCGACGCGTGCAGAGGCGAAGAAAGGACAGAGAGATCGCCTTCAGCAGCGGCATGAGCGGCTGCGTCGGCGTGAGTAGATGAAGGTGGGTTGCCTCCTGCATTGTAAGACTTCATAGCTTCTTCCCATTCTTCGACTTCTTTTCGGTACATGTCATAGTATTTCTGTTGTAAGAGACGAAAAATGAGCCAAATGAAAGGAAGCAAGAGGACAGGTGTGGTCGTGTTTTACCTGTTTGCCTTCCTTTGTCAGGGCCTTCCACTTTTGACCGAGTAACTTTGTCACATCACCCAGGTTCTCTTGCGGAAATTCATCCTTGATCTTGTCACGTTCCAGTCGACAAAAAAGGAAGAACACGTTACCGGGTCCTTTGGGTGCATTTGGATCCTTCTTCTTTCTGGGTGTCTTCTCTATCCGGCGTTGCTTGTTGGAAGTGCCGTTGCCTCGATACCGATGCAAACTCTATAGACCACGCACGTCATCAATGTCAGTCGCGTGTGTGTCTGTGTGTGCGTGCGTTGTGCATCTATCGCAATATATGTTTAAATTATACCATTTCGGATTCATCATGCGAGAGAATGTCAGAACCGACGTCTGAATGGTCACTGTCCAAGTGTCCGTTCGAACGGTGGGTCGTGCCCTGCATTTTCTCCATCCGTTCCAGCAAAAACCTAAATAGAATATATTTATTTGCTCAATTTTCAGGACCTCAAGAAAATAAATAGCCATCATTTTTGCTTACGTTCGCTCCAGTCGTAGACGATTGATGCTTTTACGGGCCTTGTGAATCCTTATATGGAGAACATCGTTTTCCTTTTATATAATTTAGGATATGTGAGCAAAGGAGCCGTCGGTAAAATGGCGTTATTTTTGTATGGGTGGAAGCGCATATATACACGCGCGCTTGTGTGTGTGTGAAAGGCCGAATGGAGCGGTAGAATATAGGAAACGAGAAAAGGAAAAGAAAAAAACGGAAAAGCATACTTCTTCTATGTCACGGATACGTCGTTTGAGGTCCTTATATTTGGATCTAAATTTGTTGTCTATGGTTGCATAGCGCGATAGTTGGAGCGTCAGTCTTTTGTGGGGGGTTGAGGTGAATGAGGGCGATTGCAAAAGGTACCTTCAGTCATGGTGAGGAAAGAAGGAGAGAGAAAAGAAAAAAATTTGGGTGGGCACACACCAAAACGAACAAAAGCCAGTCGTGTTCTGATGGACGGCTTCTTTCTAATGGCCCAGCGCGAAAAGCACTTTCCCCTTTCTCTCTCTCTCTTACACATTATTTCAAATCAAAAGTCACACAAGACGCTCTACGCACACGCGTCCAATGAGATACGCTCATCTTCCTTTTTCTGTACATGTGTATGTGACCTACGCCATTCAAATAGGAATTTCACAACATGCTTGCTATGCATTTCCCTTTTTTTTTTCTTGCTCTTCTTATCTTTCCCTTCCTTCCTGCTGATAACACACTCATGTAGCAGAAGGGTACAAAAGGCGCCCGTAAATCCCACTTCATTTTCCACCGGTTAATACTCGCGAGACAAAAGCTATAGATTGACTTTGACTTCTTCGTCCCGTCTTTTCTGTTGCTACGAAAACTCTTCTACACAAAGTGAGCGCATGGCTTGGAGAAGGTTTCAGGCGGCAAGCATATAAAAATAGGGGAACAAATAAAAAGAGAGAGAGAGGGACCGGATGCCCTTTGCGTACAGTGTTTGTGTGTGTGTATGGGCGTGCAAGAGGAAAGGGAAATCGGGGTTGGGTGGCTGATTTTTACTTTATCCAACAAAAGACGGCGGATTCTTTTCTACTTGTTTTGAACACAAATGGCAGGCATTGCATCTGAGCCCCTTAAGGCAGTCCAACTCGAAGGATTGGTAATTGACACCTTGCACGCTATGGCTCTGCCGCTCACATGTGCGATCCGTACTTTAAACAGGCTGTGCTGAAAATCATCAAGCACTGTCGTGAATCGTACCCGAACGATGTCACTGGTCAATTGCTTGGTCTGGACGAGCAGGGCACGCTGGAGGTCACCAACTGCTTCCCCTTCCCTTCGGACACTGACGAAAACGCGAGCGGTAAGATACTCAGCCCCTTCGTGTTGATGTCCATTCTGACGCGCGTGCGATCTTTTGATTCTTTTGATTCTATGACTTGTTCCAGCACAATACCAACTGGATATGATGCGGTGCTTGCGAGCGGTCAACGTCGATAACAACACGGTTGGATGGTACCGGTCGTCGCACCTTGGCAACTTTGTCGATCTCAACTTGATCGAAACTCAGTACAGCTACCAGAACTCGCTCGGTACTCAGTCCTGCGTCATCATTCACGACGTCTCAAAAAGTGCTGCACAGGGCAACCTCAGCCTGCGTGCCTTCCGTCTCACCGAGGTCTTTATGAAGCAATACGAGTCCAAAAAATTCACGACAGAGAGGTATTTAAGCTTGTTTATAGCCGGGATGAGTCGATCAATAGCTTACACGATCGTATTATTACCGATTCATAGCCTTGCCAAGGCTAAGCTCTCTTTCTCCAACATCTTTGAGGAGCTGCCCGTCCACGTTCACAACTCTCACCTTGTCACACTGATGCTCCACAACATTGAGATGCCCAAGCTCGATGCCTCGCGTCTGCGCTCGCCCGCCACCTTTGCCTCCACACAGCAAAATGAACTCGACGAGGCCAAGCCCCTGGCGCCCAACTTTGACGTCCTTGATCTCGAGCTCGACCCTTTCATGCAAAAGAACCTTGAGTACCTCCTTGACTGCTCCGACGTCCAGCAACAGGAGCTCAACAACTACCAGTACTGGCAGCGAAGCGTTGCGCGTGAGCAGACAAAGATCCAGACCTGGTTGACCAAGCGGGTAAGCACATTAAAGTGATATCTGTCGTGTTTCTGTTTTTTTTACTGATACCGTGTATAGCGACAAGAGAACGCAGTGCGTGTCGAAAAGGGCCAGGATCCCTTGCCCGAGGATGAGGTCAACACCCTCTTCAAGCTGCCTCCGGAGCCGAGCCGTCTGGACTCGATGATCCTGACCGCCCAGATGCATAACTTTACAAAGCAGCTCAACCAGTTCGCTGGTCCCAGCTTGACCAGGTTATACAGCATCCAGGAACTCCAAAAGTAAAAAAAGAAAATGTACAACCCCCCCTCCCTCGCTTCTGTTGTTTTTGCAGGACGTAAACTTGGTTTATTCTTGACATTGTTTATTTTTTCTTTACTGTTTTCTCTTTGGGCTCTTGTAATGTTATAAATGGAAAGAAGATGGGCGAACGCAAACATAGGATGACACATAATTGGTATCCCTGGCGATGGTTACGTACGTCACTTGCATGATTTTTTTATTTCGTGCCCAGTGACTGAAACCATGCTGCTGTGGGCAAATGCCATATATGATCTCCTGTAGCTTTTGTTTAGTGACGGTGGTCTGACACTATGTCGTCAATGCTGAAGGGACCAACGCTCGCTGCTGCTCACGGTATATCTCCCACGGACGCCACTCAACACTAAATGACGAGGCAGGCTCACGTGTGTTCTTGCCTCGCTATTACTTCTCTCATGTATAGTCTGCTGGACAAAAATAGATTATTTGCATGCAAAAGTGTATAATAGTAGTATTGAATGCCGAAACTCGAGGTACGACATAAACATCATCAAGCCATGTTTGATGATATACAGTTTCGAATAATGCTTGGACCACTCAAAACATCTACAAATGTTCATATCAACAATGCCATCATTCGTAGTTAAACGTATGATTATAAACGCTGGAACGGAAAATATGACGAGGGATAAACAGTCTTTACTCACTTCTTCATCGTCGCACACATCACTCCACAACGTAAGGTTCAGGTCGAAGCAAATGTCAGACTTTTTTTCGCAACAAGGCAAAATAAGAAGAAGGTTGTTTTGCATCATCCTCATCTGTAAAGGGCGCACTTTATTGTTGTTGAAACTTTTTTGTCAGGCAAGGATGCCTAGAAGTTGATTAGACTCGCCTCGTCATAATTAGCAGCAAGCAGAGAGAGACGCACATAACCCTATGATGACTGACTCTTCCTAGAATGCTTAGCATGTTTTGCATGTGAGCTGCGGCAACCCATGGGTTCGCCAACGGGGGCACTCCTCCGTATCTCTATACAAATGCACACGCAAGCAAGGACGCCCTCGCCAATGGGCGGCGCAAGACTTACTAGGGGTCCGGTTGTTCGTACCTTTACTCGGAGTCTTACCCCCTCCCTGAGTATATCTGATCTTACTGCGCCCAACCAAGGCCCGTCCTTCCGAAACGTTACAGCCCATGGCTCTTTTCATTTGGCATACATACAATGATGCTGTTTCTTTTTTACATTGTCAGCTGCATCCCATGTTATTTTCGTCCATGGTAGAACCCAGAAATAAGGAAGGTGGCACCAACATGCCACGCCCGCCATTACGTAACACCAGTGAGCAGATGTGTCGCATACATGTCTTATGTAGAGAGAGAGAGAGGGGGGGGGAGAAATGACATGGAGAGGGGCATGGCTTGGTCCCTGGTACGTGGGGCTGATTTGTCTTTAAAGATAGATCGAAGATTTCAGCACCATGAAGATCTCTTCTTTCGGTGCACTGTTGTGTGTTGTGTATAACAGCAAGAAGGTGGCCAGACAAGTGTGGTCGGACCGTGCAGCGCAGCGCATTGCATTGACCCGCCGGCTGGTCGGCAGGGTGGGGACGGTGATCATGGCGGTGAAAAAAAAAGAGCAATGCCCCATACCAACATTTTTTAAAATACAAGATATGGTTAGGCTCATAAACGCTTCTTGTTTTGTCACTGACGACCTGGTGCCAGACAAAAGAGACAGAAGCAAAAAGGAAAAAAAGGCAAGGTGGCCTCGGCGTTCATGTGCGACGTGACAATCCATTACCATATGCACGTCTGTGGCGATGAAAAAACTTGGATATGTAGAGTGGTACTATCAGAGAGAACAAAACGTCCACTGACTTCTGTGCCACACACAAGCGTTGGACCCGACCTTTTTTTTAAGAAGGTCGCTATCATTCGTATATGCGTGCGTGTGTGTGTGTGTGTGTGTTTGTTCCTGATTGATATTACTATTTGTATATATGTAGGCGGTGTTTTCCAAGGCAAGGACGAGAACGAAAAAAAAGAACAATCAGAGCTGTGTTTGAGAACTATCGAATATTTCCTTGTCCAGCACTTGGGGTGGCACGTTAACAGTCCCATGAGTCGAAAACGACGGTTATGATTATTATTATTTGTAGCGTGAAACGAAAGAGCCGACGAGCATATGACCGACACCTCGGCTCCATATTGTATCTGTGTATGTATGTATGTGCTTTTGTCACCATGACAGTGGTGGGCCCGATCGAAACTCAGCCCGCCTTGGCCGCCCGCGCAGACGTCCTCTCCGCTCTAGCTTCGTTTTGCACCGGTTTCCGCTATTTACGCCCACTCGCACACACCACACCTAACTTTTTTTCGGGCCTGTCACCCATGTCGCTTTCTTACTAAACACATGCGCGCGCGCGCACAGCAAAAAACAAAAAAAAACATCGAGTTGTTTGGGGCCCGGGCACATGGGGGGAGTCACTTTGCCTTCACTGACGCGAAAAAAGAGAACGAAGTCAGTTGACTTGTAACATCATTGGAGTCTTGACCTTACTATCGCACCATTTAAAGCCATCTAATTTATTTCCACAAAGAAACAATGAGAGGTGAGTGGTAGTGTGTGTGTCTGATTAAGCGCGGGTGTAAATTGAGACAGCCAGGCACGGTTCAGAAGACCCTCTAATTTTCTTTTTTTGTGGTGAGTGTGCCCCAATATTTAGGCTCAATGGAACATTTTGTTTTTTTTTTTTTTTTTTTTTCCTCTCCGCGCTTGCAGAAAGCGATGAACCCTCATATTATGTTGCTGTATTACTCTATCGTTTCAGTTCGGGAGCAGACGATCACGGGTGCAGGTCTGTGTAGCGTTACAAGGCGAGGGCTGATGGTGTAGAGTTATGCAATAGGGGCTGCATCTCTTCTGGTCACAAGCAAAAAATCGAAGAAGAATAAAGTATAAGCTATTGGCGGGGTGTGTCTGTTATTTGTCTGGCCGTACAATACTGGAACAAACTATCTCGGAGTTGGACCAATGCCGGCGCGCGAAACAAATTGCAGAGATTTCGCGGAGATCGTTGTGCGGTGCAGACAAGGTTCGGTTTTGGTATCCCCTAGTGCGTCATCGTCTGTGCAGAGCGGATGCTGTCACTGGATATGTTTCACAACTGGCTCTAATGCTCTAAATGAATCCAAAACGTGGCACCGATCATGGTCGGGGGGTCCGGGACCGTGAGTCAAGACGATCCCATTTGGCTCGTGCCCTGAATCTCCGCTGCCGCACATACATAAATACCCTGCCCAAACAACCAACACCATAAAAAAGAAACCCTATCAGCACCCCGCTCTCCCTCCATCTGTCTTCCTCCTTCCTTTTTTTTTCTGTTTCTTTTTGCTTTTCACTCATACCATGGACATTAACGAGTTGCTCAATAATCAGCACCACCATCACCATCAACAGTATCAACAGTATCAGCAGCAGCATCCATCAGAACATGCGCAGCAGACCACTAAAGCTGACTCGACGCACAAGTGCCAGTGGACCGGGTGTCAGAAAGTCTTTACACGCCGATCGGATCTCGCGAGACACCAGCGGATTCACACAGGTGAACGGCCTTATGCGTGTCAATGGTCCAATTGCGACAAGCAATTTATTCAGCGTTCGGCGCTGACCGTCCATTATCGCACTCACACCGGTGAGCGTCCTCATGTCTGTGAGGAAAAAAACTGTCGCAAATCCTTTAGTGATGTAAGTTTCATGCTCCATGAGAGCGTAGACACACATGCACATACACAGACACACATACATATGTACACATACACACGCACAGTCGCGTAGAGAGTTTTCGATACTGTTGTCCATTATTATATTCTTGTTTATATGTCTGTGTGTCTGTCTGTGTATGTGCGTCGAACTTCTGTTGTCAAATAAGGACCTGTACCTGACCTTCATTGCTATATAGTCTTCTTCGCTGGCTCGCCATCGCCGTACACACACGGGTAACCGGCCCTATGCCTGCCATTGTGGCAAGTCTTTTACCCGGAAAACCACCCTTTTGCGCCACCAGCAGTCCCACCAGCAGCAGCAGCTGTAAGTTACTATCCGTGTCTGTAAGCTTTAGACTCTAACAGGTCCATCCAGGCCTACACCTTCTCCCTCTTCCTCTCCTTCTCTGTCGGATCAGCCCTCGCCTTATCAATTTCCCCTGACGCCACCGACGGACGCGCCTTCGCCCCTTGCAGCAGCGGATTACAAGAAACCGATGGGCGTCCATCTTCCTCCGATGGTTCAACTCCCCCCTCTGTCTGCTTTTCGCTCTTACCCCGACTCTGTCCGGTCGACCTGTGACATTGTCCCGCCTTCCAATGTCTCTTGGTAAATTTCTCTTCCTGTTAAACGCCACCCCCTCCCGCTGGTCGGCTGGTTTCTTGGCGTTTGTTTCCCCTTTGTCAATTTGATTTCTTCACTCTTTTGCGTTTTCCATCTATCCTTCCTGTAAATAGGCTATACACACACCACATACACAGAGTTATCCTTGTTCTCAGTCCTGCTCTCATTCACTGCTCACATCCACATATACGAGACTCTTCTTGCAAGAACACTCCTGCCCGCTAATTCGCATGAACAAAAAAACATCTAATACACGCTCTCAACCGTTTGCGACGACGTTTAAAAAACAAATATGCATAATGTAGATATATATAAAAAGAAAAGCAAAGCTTTTTAATAATCATATACACGCAAAACAACAGGCGAAGGGTAACAAATGCTATCTCATATGGGTGCGATTGAGGGGAGTTATGTCTCTTGGGGTGGGGATGTAGGTTGTGTAGGTTGTGTGGGTGTGGGTTAAGTGATATCCATGACGATAATTAACGGAGGCTGTTACTACGTTTAAGAAGTTGTTGGCGAGTGCGTTCAACACGCGAAAGGCCCAGGGGCGGTTTGCCGTCGTGGTCAAAGACGCGCCAGAACTTCAAGTTTTCGTCCGCGGCAGCGGTCGCAATGACCTGGCCGTCCGGACTCAACGCGGAATGGAGGATTCTCGACTCATGCCCGGGGATATCAATGATTTTATCCATCTTGGGGTAGCTCCACACCGTGAGTTGGTGCTTGGGGAAGCCGTGGGTGGACACGATCTCGCGATAATGCCTTGACCACACCAACGAGGTGACCTGAGACCCGGTATAAATGCTGTTGGTGCGCACGCCCTGCGACGTGTTCCAAAAGTGGATGTGCTTGTCTTGGCGACCACCACCCGTCGCAAGCAGGTTCTGGCTCCATGGACACCACGCCACCGCCTAATATTTGAATGATGTCAATTGAGTTGGATGCGTAATACGAAAATATTTTTTTTCTTACCTTGACAGCACCGACGTGGTTGCTCATTCGGCTGCGCGGTTTGCTGCACCGCGCATCCCAGACACAGACTGAGTTATCGTTGCCGCCACTCGCGAGCATCCCGCCGTCACCGCGCCATTCCAAGCCACACACTTCTTGTTCATGCGAAAGCAGCTCCATCGTCTTGTGTTGCGCGACACGGACGTCGTGGTGCCAGATGCTGCCATCTTGTGCACCCGATGACACCAGGTGCTTATTCCAAGAAAGCACACCGACACGGCAGTGGTGGCCGGTCATGGATCGCAGTTTCTGGTTAGCCTCGACGTCCCAGACCTGGGTATCGCCATCCATCGTGCCAATCGCGAGGTAAGCGCCGTCAGCGGACCAACTCAGAGAAGCGACCGCGTCAGTGCTGCCGAGGGTGCTAACCGAACCCATGTCAGCATTCCAGAGATAGACGGCGCGGTTCAGGGCGATGGCGACCACATTCTGGCTGGACCAGTCAAGCAAGTTAAGATAGTAGTCATCGACCATGTAAGGTGCGTCGAGGATCTTTTCAGGGGCAGTGAGGATGCGTCGTCGTGCGGTCATGTTCTGTGCGCTGGTGAGCCAGTTATCCATAAAGGTGCGCGAACGCGAGGCGCTCAGATCGGCGACGGGGGGACTGTTGCGGTTGCCGAGGACGCGTTTGTTGCGTGAAGGAAGACCGATGGCTTTCGCGACATTCTCTTTGTACACGCGACGGGTGTTGTCGTTGCCTTGCGCAAACAAGAACTGCGACGAGGCCATGTCCATGTTGGCCCTGTCTGGAATGAATCGATCGCACTGCAGAAAAAGAGGAAAAAGATGAGTATCCTAGAGATACAAGTAGAGATGGAGATGTATAATAAATTACACTATCTTTCTTGTTGGTCTGGGAGCTGAGCGGCGCGTTCAGCCATTCCTTGTTGACTTCATCCAACGATGACTGAGAAGCGGATCGCTTGAGGAGCTTACGACGGTCGAGTTCGCCTCGTTTCTTGTGAGGCGACGGAGGTGGCTTGACTTCTGAGCCGCGCTTGAGCTTGCTAAGCGTGTTGAGCATGCTTTGAGGCTCTTTGCCTTCCGAATGGGACGACGTCGCATGGCGAGCTGCGATCGCTGATTTTTCCGGTTTGAATGGAAGTTTGTTGAGCGTCAAAGCCGGCGCACGAGGTTTTCTGGGTGCGCCACTTTCACCCATCTCGTTCGGCTTTTGAGTCATGCGTAACTAGCTTTCGTACGCACGACAACAGCGGGAGAGAAAAGAAGAGAAAAAGAGAAGTGGAGTCGAACGGTGTGTACACTTTTGTGCCACGCTCTTCCCTTCCAATAAATCACTCATGCTTGGTCCGACCCTAAAAATCCTGTGACTGCAAAAGCATATACTATACAACCCCCCACCCACACCATCCTCCATTCCTTTTGTTTAGCGCGTCAGGCGTACATCGCTTTAACGGGTGTACAAAGGCCCTTAAAGTAGCAATATACCATTTTATAATCCCGTAGTATATCTATATTCTTCCTGTTCTTCACCTATTGAGTGTGATGATGGTGCATTTTTTATTGTTCCAAGGAGACGCGTCTCTTTTTCATAAAAGGAGTCTAATTATAGTAAGTATCTTTCGTATCCACTGCATAGTATCATATACAGGGTGTGAGTTTGTTATCAGATGTTACCGAGTATCTAAGGTGAGCCGAGCCTCTTTTTAAAGCGGCTTCTTGGAAGAATACTCAAAGGTAAAACGCGCGCGTGGTATATGCGGAAGGACCCTTCACGCGGAGACCCAATAGGAGTTTACCCACGCGAGCGCAACAAAAACCTTCTTTTCACCCATTTTTTTATTCCCGCAAAAAGACAAGCAAGACAAGCAAGATAAGCAGCTTCGTAACTATCCTACTTTTTCATGTCAACCTTTTCAGGCTTGATTTGCCATGCGTTTCCATTCTCCCAGCCATCTGCCTCGGGACGCGGTGTGTACTTGGGGAAGTCCTTGCGCTCCTCACGCTTCGTATCAATGTCAATGCCCTCAGCCTCCTTACGTTCCTTCGCAAGCGCTGGGTTAAGTTGACCGTCTTTGGTAAGAGCCATCATCAGTTGAGGCGGGCCTAGACAAAAGGGAAGAGAGCATGAGCAATTCGCTCCAACCTCAAAAGAACCTTTTACCGAGAGGGAGCTTGTCGCCGCGGTCGACTTGCCAGGTGTGCCAGGTCTTGCCATACGTCTTCTGAAGGTCCAGCAGAGCCTGGCGTTCGGCGAGCTGAACGCCCTTTTCGGGCATCAAACGGGGCATGGGCAAGGCCAGGCTGCCGCCCGTCACCTCATAGTTGTGCGAATGCCAGTACTTTTTCTCATCCGCATCCAGAGCTAGATTGACGTCAGCATGATGGCGTGTAGATTGCATGAAAAATATAAAAAATACTCACTGTCGAAGAGCTTTTCCGAGATGATATACTCGATGCCAATCAGGTGCGCATCCGACTTGTCCGAATCATAGATGATACACTGGCGGAAGTCTTCATTGACATGCGTGCACAAATGGTGAGCATGCACCTGCCGGGTCATGTCATGCGCGTAAAAGTGGAAGCCGCAAACATGCTCGCAGATGGACTTGATCTGAGGGAAGCCTTGCGAGGCGACGGAAGCCATGTCGACAAGCTTGCTCGTAGTAGACAGCGGATCTCCAGGGATATCAGACATAGTGGAAGGTGTTGAAAGTAATTGGAGTAAAGAAGAGGTGTGTAAGAACGGAAAGCGCGAGGGAGGTTTTTTATTTCAAGTTCGCATAAATAACAATGGGCAGCGTCATTGCCAGTGACGGAAATGTGATGCCGATCCATTTGAAAACTTTGGCGGTCCCAACAAAACGCATTGACAGTGAAGGCTACTTTCAGAAGTTTGGTCTCTTGTGCTTTTCTTCCCGCTCAAGCAAACCATATTGCCAAATAAGTTGCTGATTTGACACATCTCTCCAGATCCAGAGTATGTGGCGGGCAGATGAGTAAAGTGTATAACAAGATACCAAACTGTGAAGTTCTGAAGCCCGCACATCTATCCGATTGTATATGTCAATGAAGACTTCTGTATACACTGTCTCAGTCGACCTCATTATAACGTATGAGTGACATTGTTGCATTATGATGGTGTCTACCGACATTGTGTCTCAAAGGTCATTTCCTGGCTTGACTAAATAAACGATCTCGTGGAATCCATGAGGCTTGCACATGCCTCTTTTATCGCCTGATGCTGGTCTTACAAATTATGGATGTATCATACAATCTCGAATGATTTTTAATCTGCCAAAAGCCAAAGGTGTGCCTTTATGTTTGCTATATCGGTGGTACTAATTTTTTTACAGGAAACAGTAGAACATTTTGTAACGTGGCAGCGTCATCCATTCATGACATTGGTGCATCGCAATAACGTCGACGGCGATCGTAAAAAATGATGTGTCTCACCATCACAGACTCCACAAAACTCGGCGATATTCTTGGATTCGGGATGGCCCGCAGCGTTTCTGTCCGCGCCATCCGATGTGTGCCAGTTATGCAAGCGGTTGTTCTATGTTTATATCCCTACACAAGTATTCATGATACCTTGATAAGCACACCTCAAGCTCACATACAGGAGCAGAAGAGGAAAGATACAGGTGATAATTCAAGACTACTACAAGCTTCAGCACCCACTAGTAGTAGGCATAGAAGACTTTCGTGTGGTACTACGCGTAGCGCAAAACCTTGTTTGGGAATATAAATTTGTGGGACAAATAAAAGCGTCTTTCGAAGAGAAGCAATTTGTGTGTTCTTTGCAACAAAAACTAATTCTAATCAGTAGTAACTAGCCTACGAAATTTATGATCAGTTTTCAGTTGGTAACATAGATGGCATATCTCATTGAACAGTTGACAATATTATTATAAAGTAGATAAATTGTTTAGTGCTTCTCCCATGACGCGTGTGTGTATGGTATATAACTTGTTTACTTTTGTTTATTTACAGCCGATGAAATAGAAGAGCCTTGTTGCTGACCGATTCACGCCGCAGGTGTCGGCGAGTGGCAAAGGATATGAAACAGTTGTAGATCTAATCGTCCAACTACAAATGGAAAGTGCAACTCATCCGAATATTTGGGAAAGGATGGAGGAAGTACACGCTTATTGGAGATCCTTTTACGTGCAGAAGTTCTGGAGCATTTCAAACATCCTATTTAAGTGACACTCTACAAACGCTATATGGGAATACACACGTACTATAAGTCGTCTATCTTATTCTTTTCTTGACCGTCATTCTCAGCTGAGTGGCCGCGTTCCTCTTAGATCTGCGATTCCTAATTACATAATGTTGTTCGTCGCGTTTTCTCTTGCAGATGGATGATCGATCGCCAGCGAAGAGGCGTGAAGTATATATACGTTCTCCAAGAAAAATAAAGGAGATGAGAAGCTAGAATATATCCAGTCAGGTCAATAAACAAGATTGAAATAACAACACCATACAAAAGTATGTATCGCGCGCCGCGCATTTGTGGTACATATGTCGTTTCCCTGCGAGCATTATCCTTATGGATAATTTGCAATGGATTCAGTAGTACGTTATAGTATGTCTGTGGCTACTGTAAAAAAGAGAGAAAGAAATGCAAAGTCGCGGCACAAACGGAATGCACCTAACCTGCCCAATTCTAGTGGACGCTTCATGTTCGGACCCACTGGAAACCTTTTCCGACTCTGCCCACCTTGCAGAAAAATTTCAGAATAAAAACCTGATTTTGGGTCTTTTTTACGTCTGAGATATGTAGCTACTCCACGGCGTTGCAGATAGATCAATAGATGTGTTTTAACCGAGGGGTACACGTCGAAAACCACTGACAAGCTAGCGCATTGGCGAGGCCTTACTTGTCACAAAGCGACACTCATTCTACACACACACCACATGCACACACGTACACGCACACGTAACTCATAAATACATATGCTGTGCAGGTGACACCATGCGCTCTCAATGCCGGATTATGAAACGCTGCCAATAATGCATCAGAGATCGTTCTCAGGACAGGTGTTATACGATTGTGGGATCGTCTCTCGCGTATGTTTGTGCCAATATAAACTGGCCTCGCGTTTTACTGATCGCGTTTTCTTATCTTTTTTTTTTTTTTTTCACTTTCACTACCTTCAACCAACCACCCCCCCTCTACATTTTTCTCCCCACACAATGGCTATTCAGTCGCTTGCCAAGCAAAACTTCTCTACTGAATCTGAGGACGCGATTATTCAGCAAATTCAGGTCGAGCAAACGGCACAGCATACGTATTTGGCCTGTGCCAGCTATTTTGGACGCGACGATGTCGCCCTCCCAGTACGTATAAAGAGCATGATGGTCGAAAATGTTGAAGAAGGGAGGACGCGTGTCCTTTTTCTTTTCCACCTGTTTCTAATTTCCTGACATCAACGGGGTTTATGTGTTGTAGGGCTTGGAGAAACATTTTCTCAAACAAGCCGAGCGTGAGGGACACCGTGCCCAGATCCTGATTGACTACCAAAACATGCGTGGCGGTCAAGTCATCATCAAGGAGATCTCCCAGCCTCAGGTACAGAGACGCGCGTTTTTTCTTTATTTTATTCTATTTTATTTTTTTATTTTATTTTTTTTTTTTTTTGCGAAAGTCACATCGATGCTGATGTCAAACTTGTTTATGTTTGTAGACCGAGTGGGCGTCTGCTCGTAATGCCGTGGGTATGCTTAAACAAATGTGTGAGATCACACATACATTCCATGCTGACGTGTTGAAAATTATTCACCCCTCTGTTAGAGACGGCCCTGGGCTTGGAGAAAGATGTCAACAAGTCCCTTTTGAACCTGCATGCCGTGGCTGCCAATAGCACCGACCCTGAATTGGAGCACCAGCTGAAGTGAGTCGTGTTTGCATAGATATGGGACGAAAATTGATCTGAACATACCCTTAATTTAGACGCGGCCATTTGACAGAGCGTGTCCATGAAATTGAGGAGGTCGCGAAAGGCCTCACCCAATTGGAACGTGTGGGTAACAATGGCCTTGGCTTATACCTTTGGGACCAAAAAATTTACCAGAATGACGGTGAATACACGACGGGCGAGTAAAGCAAGAAGCAGCGTGTGTGCGTGTGCTTAGCATGTGAAATAAACCCTTATGACAAGAGTAATGATTATGTATTGGGGCGCCCTCCCTGCTGGGTTGTGAGCATTTGTGGGTACACGGTACATGTGCCTCCCATCAGCGATATGCATCATGCACCCCCCTTTTCCGTCCTCTCTTGTCTTCTACCGGGTCCCTCTGTGAACACACCCCCCCCTAAAACGCCCTTTGTCGCCATGATCTTTTCTTTTCCTAGTATTCTTCTTTCGCTTCTTCCCTTTCCATCATGATGAATCCTACTTCAAGCGAGGAGTCCATCGCTACTCGTCGTCGTCGTGCGAGTGTCTCCCTCACGGTTCCCCAGCAGCCAATGTCTCCACGGCAGCCCAGCCCGCGCTTTGGTCTCCTGACAAACCATCATAATAATAATGATGGCACTAATGATAATAATAACCAGACCGGCCGATCTCGACACCAGCATTCACGATCGCAGCAGCTACCGTCGACATCGTCTCCGTTTGGTAATCTCTTGTTTGGGCATCAGCACAGCCACTCTATTAGCAGCAGCGGCAGTAACAGCCCGAGCGAGGCTGCGTTCCCGCCCTTCAATTCCTCGTTGAATCAGAACCCCCCTCCGCCAGGCGCGCTGTCAGTTGAATTCGATGGTCAGCCCGTCCTTCGCCCGAATCGCATCGTTCATGGTATATCTATTATTATGCATTCAAAACCCGCAATTTCTGTATCTCTTATATCAAAACCTGCATCTGTATTATGTATGATTCTAGGTAGGGTGATTCTTCATGCAGCTGAGCCAATGTATGTCACTCGCATCCGCATCAAGGTAATCGTCCGACTCCTACGCATCTTCCATGTCATGACCATTAAGCGTATAGTTTCGTGCCGAGGAAGTCGCGACCATCAAGGTTGAAGAGGGCGGCAGCGGTGTCTGCGAAAGTGGCACAGGCTCAGAGCGGATCCATCAGTCTATTACAACCTTTTTCGAGACTGATTACAAGCTCTGGGGCACCGATTCTACCGGTACATGCACTGATAAACTTTCATTGAAGAGTCTCTAATGCATCAGAATTATCTATGGCTTCTCCTACGTTCAGCCTACGAGCTACAGCCTTGGGAGGAAATTGAGCAAGGTCGCCATGAGTTTCCGTTCGCACTAAAGGTATGGATACAGAAGCCAATTTGAGATGAAACCTAGGCACTCATGAACGTCAGTTTCCGAACGTGAACTATCCGCCCTCCATCGATGACCCGCCGGGGTTCAGCGTACGCTACATTTGGACGGCCCACACCGACGGCCCAGCCCTTCAGTCCGGTTTGCGAAGCCGTAAATACATGTTGCCCTATCGCCCAATCATTGTCTCGCCACCAGGTTCGTTATTTCAAACCAAACCCTTGGTTCCGCATAGCTGTTCCTCACGTAAACAAAAAAAAAAAAAAATTACACGTAGCCAAACAATGGACGTTTCAAACCACCCTACACACAAAAGATAAGCGGCCGTATGTGCATGTCCACGCGCGAGTGAATCAGCAGGCCTTCTGCCCAGGTAAAATATCATGAGCTACTTTCTATACAGCCCCGAAAAAAACGCATAGACGCGCGCGTTCTTAATCCTCCATGTATTTGCTTCAGATGAACCGTTGGCTATGCAGCTGAAGTTCACGATGTTATGCGACAGTGCACGGGTCGCCCATGTGCAGTTTCGATTCCGCAAGCATCATCAAGGCAAAATACTGATCCAGCGCGGCACCGCGCTTCGGTCTTTTGTCAGGGACATGCTCCAGGGCAACGTTGCAGCCCCTTTCACCTCGCTCGAGTTTGACATTCCGACTCGAATGGTCTCCCCCACCTTTAGCTCGCGCAACACACGTGTTTATTACGACCTTTCCTTCGTAGTCACGCTTGAAGAGCAGCAGCACCTGTTCAAGAAGAAATCGAACCTGCAATGCGAATTTGTGATCCCCATCAGTATTGGTAGTTTGCCTCACCACGACCGAGGTCGAGTGCCCGACCTCCACGCCATCCAGCATTATACCCAGTCGCGTGCGTTGCCAGAATTTTTCGACCCGACGCGATCCGAGTCGCCTGACACGCCGTTACCCTATGCCAGCACGACGGATACAGGCGATGCACCGCCGCCAAGTTATTATGATACACACCACACCCTGGCCAAGCCTTTACAGCGGCAGGAACGCAATGTCTACTTGACCCGGTCTGTCAACGGTCTCCTGACGGGCGGCGTACCCGGCTGTAGCAGTAATAGCGTCGGCTCTCCTTCAGTCTTGGCCGAACTGGGGGAGGTGACCACCATTCCAAGCCTTTTCGATGAAGATTGGTAAAGTAATAACAGTTATAATACCTCCTGCTTTAGTCTTGTATTTCCTTTGCAAAGTCGTCCCGCGACCGAAAATCTGCCATAAAATCAACCCAGTCCTGCCGGAAACGATCCACGTCGCTGCTGTATTCGAGCATGCCTCGTGCTACCATGTCCAATTGATCTCTGAGATTGCATTAGCGAGTGTTTTCTCCTTTTAGCCATTTTACTGTACGTTTCTTTTTCTTTTGTAACTTACTTGGGCATGTCAGGGTACTTGATTTCCAACTGGGAGCGTACGTAGGCTTCGACAAATTCAGTGTTGGACGTGTACGTGTGCGCATTAAGCTTGGTATAGATCTCGCCTTGCTGCACTATGTCCAATAGCCTGGACAGTACTTCGCTTTGAAGCTCGAATTCTAATGTCGTCATTAATATCTGAGTTCCTGTAGATTTGTATTGCTTACGTGTGCGACGGTCCCGATCCGTCATACCATCCAGCATTACCTGGAGAAGTCGCATGAAGCAAGCATCGTAGACTGCGTTTTGTTCGTCCTCGTCCTCCATTACTTGGACCTTGTCCAAGAACGCAGTACACGCCTCGATGGCCAGGTTGCTGATGGCATGGTCGGGGTGCTGCATGCCCCATAGCATGCAGTTAAAAATAACCTCGAACCCATTTTGTGGAATTCGTAGCACATCTGAGTGCGAGTATAAGTCCATCCGTGTAAGTATGTGTTGGACCAATTTACCTTCAAAGTTTGAGGTATAAAACGTCTTCACCAGTCTGTACAGCCCTGGTCGCTTTTCATAGGCATCCGTGAAGTTACTTGAAGTTTCCTCATAAACACGCGCCAATTGACGGTAGGCCAGCTCAACAAACTTAACCTACATGTCCAGTTATTCAGCATGCGTATTTCGATCGTTGTCATGGGTGTGTGCGTCACTTTTGTCATGGGACGGGAATGGATTAGGTGGAAATGGTCCAGGGGTAGACGGGAGTGTGAAAGGTACAGAGAGGGGACAAAATGGTATCATACGTTTAGATGTTTTTCCAATACACGGGACAGCAACTCGGTGACATCTTGTTTGCGTGGAGGCTGTGAACAAAATGCGTCGATAAGTGCCGCAGTCATTTGCTCGTCCACGGCCGAGCACGCCTTTTTCTGCTTCAGATAGGTGCATGTCAGCTGAACAGAGAGTTCTCGGATGCGTTCGCGGTATCGATCGATGTATTCTCCATGTCCTGTTGTTCATGAGTTCACTTCGTATCTATGCTTGACTAGACTCACCTGGGCCACACTGCTGATATATCCGAATTATGGTGGGGTATATGGTTTCGAGTTGTTCTCCATACATCTCTTCAAGAGATTCGCAAACAGAAATGTTCGTTTTAAGGACGACGATGAACTGTTTGAGTACAGACGGTTGAAGGAGATCGCCGGTGTCGAGCACGTCTTTCATCTATGGAGACTTTGTTAGCTGCTAGATTAATTACTCGACCAAATCTTACCACTATGTTGGGTATTTGCATCAGCCCACGAATGCGCTGGGGCTGGGTTTCTCTGGGTTTCCCGAGTATAAGATAGCCCATCCCCTTGTAAAAATCGCTCATCTAATCACTGATAAATATTCTACCCATACTATAAAATCAATTCGCCCTTACCTGAGTCGGTGTATTGCAAAATGCGATGAGATCAGGCACGCTGCGCAGCATGTCGTCGGCAAAGTCGCCCTGGGCGAGTGTACTGGAATAAAGCTGGGAGAGCTTCATGAAGGTATGGCACGCAAAATCTCGTACTGGTTCGTCTGGGGAACGAATGAGGGCAAGCGTTTGCATCAAGATGCCATTCAATAAGTCCAGCTGTTGTGTGACATAATGTCGATAGTAAATCCCAATACGCACTAGACTGGAGAAGATGATCAAGGCGGTAGTTTTCGATTCCGGGTCGCCATTACTGTTGTGAACCTGAAAAGCTTCCATTAGGTGCGGCACTAACGTCTGGAGAAAGCTGGCTGCATCGATATCCTTTATTGCTTCGCTCACGGCATCCATCGCCCAGGAGAGCTGCAAAAGTCGTTGCCAGGAAGTGGAGTTCATCGTGCTCTTTAATGTTCGTGTAGTCGCGTCACCCAGTGTCTCCGTCATGGCATTCACGTCAAGCAAAGTCATATCTTGCAGTAAACGACGGCTCGTGTCGTACAAGGTAAGATTGTCCATTTGTCGTATAAACTCCAGCCCTACTGAGCCATTTTCGTCGATGTGGAAAAGTAGCACCTATAAGTTTAACAATCAATAAAGAGCGAGCTTAATAGGATGTTCACTTACTTCACTAGGGTGTACCATGTGTTCGAGGGTAATGTTTCGCAGTTGTATAAGGTGTTCACCAAAAAGCGTCACTAAGGCTGCATTATCCTTTGCGTCTCTCAGCTCACGAATCTAAAGGGTGGTGTTTGTCAGCATTATGGAAGATGTATATCCAGGGGTACCTACGAATAAACACCAGCATTCAAGACATATACGCCATAGTTCTTCATCATCGGATTGAGATAACTTCCACAGATCAGTATAGGCGTTTACATAGACATGGGATGTAGACTACGCAATGAATAAAAATTCATTTAGCATGATAGGATGAGCTCACCATGTCTTCAGGTATAGATCCGTGCTGAGCAAGAAACTTTGTAAGTGTCATGGTATAGAGCTGAAGCCATTCTTGATCATGTTCCTCAAGGCTGCTGTACTGTTGGATCATATCTATCAATTTGTTATTACATACATCTTGATGTCCGTGCGTCATTTACTTTGATCCAATGGTTGCATTGCTTGCTGCACAAGCTCGAAGATGGTGACTAGGTTTGGAACATGCTTGATCGCTTTCGAACTAGTCAGAAATGAGGAGAAGCACCCCAAGGAAAGATTGCGGATGGTGCGACTTGGAGAATATATCAGCTAGGGGCAACGTCAGCTTCAAACTGATACAGGTAGCCTCATCATTTACCTTTTTAGTCAAGGCATCTAACAAGGCTGTCAGGATTGCTCCGTCGCTCATTGTGCACAAAGCGAAAACGCGCACGGCTTTGAGGGTCTCTTCAGTCAGACTGACAGGATCCGTTACGTTGTCAAGAACATCAGTGCAGAATTGAAATAGACCGTTCATTTCGGATTCTAGAGCTCGAGTGAGCTCGCGCGTTTTCCAGGCAGGCTGCTCCTCATCGCGCGCTTCCAAAATATCCTCGCTGAAGACCGATTCTTCAGTTACTTCCTGCAATTACAATGAGGCCAATTACCTGAGCATACGCAAGAGGACCATGCTGTTCTCGCAAAAAATCAGGTTGCCATGGCTGGCGCCGATAATGTCCGGGATGAATGAAGGCCAATCATGCGGCCAGTCTTTCTTGACAATCTAAGGGATGGCAATATTAAATACGAGCTGCCCGTGGTGTAACGGCTTTTCTTTTACCTGAACGAGGACCAAGTTAAGCTTATTGAGGATGGTTTTCTCGGATCGAAACGTGGCGCTATCTGCGCAGCCGCGTATGATATGCAACTCGATATATTGCCGGATAGCTAATCAAGGAATATGAGTCGAGCGAATCATAGATTAAGTTATTGGCATAAAAACTTACCGAGTCGCTGGTCTGAGCTGATCTCTTTCCATTGCAGTGCAATAAAATCGGTGAGCACCTGCAAGGCAATAAACTGCAGAGCAGAACTTAGTGCTCTTCTCGTGATCGCGTGGCTTCTGTTGCGGTCATACCTTGGCCTGAACACTGGAAGGCGAGTCGAGGATCTGGTCGACTACTTGCCAAGCATTCTCATGGCGTTTAAATTGGTCCATGGCAGCTTCAGCGGCTTGTCGCTGGCCCAGGATCGTCAGCGATCATAAAAAAAGTCAGGTACTACGCGTTGTCGACTTACGAGAGCGGGATCGCTATTTGTCAAAATGGTGTTGACAGCCATGTCAAACTGTTCCACGCTGAACGATCCATCTGAAGATAACAGCTGAAAGCAAGTGTGTCAGCATGACAGTTATAAGTGTAATGGCCGTCTTACACTCATACTGCGTAAAGTTGTCAGGCGGAAGAGAACCAACTTGGCTGGCCCGAACGCCTGAGCACGTTGCACTAAATCGAATAGCAGAAAATACGGTGTTTATCACGTGACGAAGGTCGTACAAAAGCAGCAATACTTTTATCGCTTTCTCACAAAAAAGAAAACAGTTTGAAACGGTGCCGAGCGTTCTAGGATAAGCTGTTCCAGAATTTGTTAGCCTTTCGAGTCAGGCTCAGGACATACCGTTTGTGGAAAAATGTGTAGGTGAGGAGCAGCTTAAAAGACCAGGGCTGGGACATGCTTGGAGAACAGCCAAAATCACACCGGTGATATTTTTGTTACGAATTGAAACGAAGGTCTTTCAACCACGTCAACGTCGGCACACGTAATAGAAAGATATCGGAGAGACTTCGATATGCGGCTCTTCGGGGTAACCTTGAAAATTTCACTGAGCATGTATGTCGTCGGGCAGGACATCGAGCAAGCCAACTTTGTTGTTAAGTCATCGAAAAGCGTCGGTGTGTTCAGGCTTAAGATCATTATTGGGAGGTGTACAAAGAGCCAAACGGACGCTGAAGCACTCGATCACACGTTTTTCGTAGCTGAGAGAGGTACACATACCATCAGGGAGGAGATACGCGTCCGGGTCACCCGGGAAGTGTTCTATCACGCTGTGGCTAATAGAAGGGTAACACTTGTAGCTTGTGGACGCCTGCAACTGCTGCGTAACATAACTGTCGCACAATTTGCTTAAACGTTGTCGTTTGGTTTTTATTTACTTTTGTTGTCTTTATAAAATGGGCTCATTACAGCAAGGAAAGCGTGATATAAAGACAGAAAGAAATAAAGCCTACTTCGCAGCTCCTCATATAGATGTCTTTGATGGTAGCTGTGCACAGCTGCGCCAAGGAAAAAGATGCTCTTTATCCGGACAATGCCTTAGGTTGATCACATGAATCTGAACCCAACAAGGAAGAACGAAAGTATACAAAGAGGAAGACGTAAAATAAAGATCCACATTTTGTCAAAGCACTATAAGCTTACGATATGAGAGCTGATACGCAGCAGGACGGTGCTGATATCGTCAAGTGAAATCTCGATGAAGGGAGGTTTCCTTGCTTGAATGGGGTCTGTTACTATTTCCTTTGGTGAGGCCGAGGGAGGTCCCGGGCGCGGGAACGCACAGATCATTTAAAAGAGAAAAAGACTGAAAAATGCAGCACTTCTCCGCTTTGTCCTGCATGTCGTCGTTAGAAGAGCTGTTTGGCAAACTGGCCATGACAACGGTCAATACCGTGTCGCGTATTGCCATTAGCCAAGCGACTAATATGGCCATTGTAAGTTGACTTTGACTTTGTCATGCCCTTTAGGCGTATTTATAGAAAGTGTAGAAAGGTGTTACGGCCTATGTGACGCAGCAGTCAAGCAAAAACAAGCAAGAGTCCCGAGAATTGACGATCCTGCAACGCCAGCTCGATCTGAAAATCAAGAATTTGAAGGTAGGCCCTTGCATTTGAGTCTGCATGGTCCTCATACTTGCATGTTGTCTGCTAGCCTACCATTGACATCATCGCACACAGCGTCGCAGACGGGAACCGCGATCTCGAGCCTGCGCTGGAAATGTGCAACGACCTCACGGATGAGATTGATATCTTTGCGCAGGAGACCAAGACGGGTGAGAGTCTCTGTCCACGTCTTCGAGAACTGCTGTCACGCGTCGACGATGCCATCCCGTCGCTGCACCTCGCCCTCCGCTCGCTGACTGACGCGACGGTGGCGTACTCGCCCGCGATGTTGCTGCAGGCCTCCCATGCGCTGGTGCAAGCCAAGCAGAATCAAAGCCCGGTATTTCCATTACGTCTCTATTCTCTCTTTGCAGCCAACATCCGCGACACCTCTACGACTCACAAGACATTCACATGGAAAGAGGAGCTTTTCAAGTGCGATCTCACGCTGCAGCACAAGCCGCCGTATGATCTGGAGCTGCACATTAAGGAAGACCTGGACGACGGGCGATACCATGAGGACGATGAAGAGGGCCAGACCATCCGGATCGATGTCAAGTCGGTCCAAAAGATGTATTATACCAAGAGCGGCACGCTCCTCGACATCGACGACGCCAAGTCGCCTGTGCTCGTTTTTAAGGTACTCAAGCAAGCACCCGCTACCCCGTCCGACGAGGGTGTCCAGGTAAAGGAGGCCCAGCCCGAGATAGAGCGTAGCGAGCTGCAGGAAGCCAATTGGTACGCTGTTGCGCTGTGGCCAGAGGACGAGGATGAAGACGAAGACGACAGTGAAGACGAAGAGGGGTCCAAGAACAAGAAGGAGAAGGGCACAAAAGATACAGCGAAGACCAACGCACAGGCGCAGGGGACGCAGGATATCAATCTGCTTCTGCTCGAGTCCGTCGTGCGACTGGGCTTACTTGAGACATCGGAACAAATGGACCACTTGAGTGCTTCAGATGATTTGCTCAATTTGTACATGGACTGAAGGCGACCAAGACGAATAATGTAAATACAAGAATATATTGCTATTAGGACTAGAATATAGTGCCATCGCTCTGTCGAAGAAGTCATATTAATACATGTGAATACAATACTCATGGACTTTGTGGAACTGTACCTTAATGTTGATGGGCGGGCCGCCCGATGTACGCTTCTGAGCCGCGATCTCTCTGCCGGCCGTCCAGGTACCACCCTCGAGGACCTGGGCCAGTTTGAGCTGCCGATGCCAGCGTTTTTCGAGACGCCGGTGGATCTTGTCAAGGTACACGACCGTCAGCGCGCGCCACTCGACAATCACCGGATCCTGACCCTCGAACGACGGGATCTCATCGCCACTTGCCTCCCGACCCCGCGCAAGGACATCGGGCTTGAGCGTGAGCACGCCATGATCAACGAGCAAGCCGCCGTTGCGGTACTCGGGTAGACCCGTCATGTTCTCGATCCCGTCCACCGTCCACCCGAGCGTAGTCTCGAGCGCCTCGGTAAGCGAGTACGTGAGCCACTGCGATAACTTGTGGAAAGGCACCAGGCGCTCCGGGCCCTCACCAGGCAGGAGTGGCCATACATCGCCGAGCTTAACACCGTTGAGCTCGATCCGCGCCGGCCAGATCTGGCCGAGGCTCATAACCGCCTTCCACAGCGCATCGATCGGCAGTTTATTGTCTTGCACGTGCGACTGCAGATAGTCAACGAGGTGGCCCGGGCGGTCTCCGGGGAAGTACGTGGATTCGAGCGCACCGGCCAGTTTCTTGAGCAGCTCGGACCGACCCTCGAGGCCGACCATCGGGTTTGCATCCGAAACTTGGAATCCTTTGGCCATTTGCTCGACCGTCAATGCCTTGAGACCTGCCGCTGTAAAAATAGGAAAAAGAAATCAATATCAGACCACTAAATGGGCATTCGATTTCGGCTCTCTTCCTCTCAACCGCTTACCATCTACTTGGGGCAGCTTGCGACTCGAGAAAAGTCCCTCCAAAAACATGTCGACAGACGCGATGGCGAGACCCTCGGACCTGCCGACCTGCTTCCCTGCACGCGTCGTATACTTCCAGGCCATGCCTGCACCCGCATCGACGAGGACGGACACAATCACGAGGTCGATTGTTTGGCGTGCGGCTTCGACCGGGTCCGGGTCGCGCTGCCATGCAGCAAAGCTCTCGTCGAAATGGCGCAGACGCGAGTGCGGTGGGATGCCCTCCAGGCCTGGGAAACGCCGCTCAGTGACGACCGCGACGTGGTCGACTGCTTGGTCAAGTGCGGCTTCGTTCACATCAAAGTATTGGAGTGGACTCTGGACGACTTGGTTGCATCGCTCGCGGATGGAGCGCAGAGTCAAGAGATATTCCTCGGGAGGCAGGGTCATGATAATATTGGGAGAAAAAGGTCAGGAAACGTAAAGAGAAAAGAACAAGAAAATGACCCTGGGGAGGGAGGGTCATCCGCCTTCACCTGCATAAATCTCAGGATCTTTTAAAGTTCATATACCAAAAGTACGATGTATAACGAATCTCTCGATAAGGGAGGGGCTACTTCGACTTTCCCAGGCCATTGCATATGCCGTGCCGTAAACAGGGATGTCCGACAAATTATAATAACTATCCCATCTATACGTTGTTGTTTATTTACATGGCGCGTCGTTTGTACGCGTCTTCTACGACTTTGATGGCCGGCAGGGGCCACGCCTTGGGTCCGAATTTCGGTACCACATACACCTCCTTCTTGTTTCCGACTTGTCTGGAAATTGATTAGCATCCTATCGTCAGCGATTGGGCCATTTTTTTTTTATCTCAAATGATACTTACTTTGGCAGCGGATAAGATAAGGGCGCACCGAGGGTACAGAGTGCCTTGCCCACGTTCGACAGCCACTTGGGATCGATCGACGTGACACCCTTGAGCCAGGTCTTCGTCGTCTTGGCCACTTCACCGTACGCCACGACCGGCGGCGGCTCCTGCGCGTACAGGACTGAATGCGGGTGGATAAACGCGTCCTCGTCGCTCCACATGAGTTTGTACGGCACGCCATTAGCATTTTTGTGTCGTGCGCCTCCGCCGCCCTGTGAGTCGAGGACGTCGGCACGCACCGCAATGCTGTCGATAAAACCGGCCGCAATGACCTGGCGCAGGATTTGGATTTGCTTGTCCGAGGGCGGCTTCAGCTTGGGATCGACACAGACGTCGACACCCGGAAAATGGGCGGCGACAATGTTGGTCAGCTGTCGTCGCAGCTGCCGTATTTCCGTCATCGCCTTGAGCCGCAGGCCGTTCTTCTCACAGAATGCTGCCGTTGCACCTGCGTATTCGTACGCGCCGATCGCGGTCACCAGGGCAAGCAGGTCGCTGTATTCCGATGCAAATTTCTATTATCACTGTGAGAATGCAACGGTAAAGGAATGTTCTTTTTTCTTCATACCATCAAATGTTTCGTACCACCACCGTCGTCCTGCGCAAACGGATTGCCGACGGACAAGACGGATACCATGATGATGACGTAGGGAAGACATTTGGCTTGGTTACCGAGGAGCAACCTAACATACAGAAGTGAGACACAGCGGTAACGCTTTTCTGTTGCGGTTATCTTACATCTTTGCCAGCCGAGGGGCTACAGGGAAGAGTGCCATGGCCTCGCCAAAGTCGGTGATGTGTTTGCCAGCCTTGTCCACGCCACCCAGGTAGGTGAGCAACTTTTCGGCTTTATAAAGACTGTCGCGAGGCGGGGGCGTGGGGAACGGGAAGTTCACGACTTGGTCGATATGCATGGCTTTCATGGACAGCACCACACCTGCCGAAAATAGCTCCATGAGATTCTCTCTGCGACTTTTTTAAAGAGCATCATGTCTGGCTTTACCTTCGAGCGGCATGCGCTGGATTTCAGGGAGAGAGAACTGGTCAAACTCGTGGTCAAACACCGCCGAGGAATACAAGCGGTAGCAGTGACCGGCTTGCGTACGACCGGCACGACCGGCACGCTGACCCGCGGCGGCCTTGGACGTCCAGTCGATCTTGAAAGCCTGTACGCCTGTTTGAATGTCGTATTTGCGCTATAAAAAGATGCAACCGGCATGAATACACAAAAACCAAAGGGAGAGTGAAGCTTACCTCTTTGGATTTGCCGCAGTCGACGACGTAGCGGATACCGGGAATGGTGACGGACGTTTCGGCGACGTTGGTCGCGACCACGCACAGGCGTGCGCCCTCAGGCGGGGGCTGAAAGACACGCATCTGGGCCTCAGTAGACAGCATTGAATACAGTGGCAAGACATGCAAGGGCGTATCGATATCTTCCATCTCTTCGAGTTCCTCGTCGTTGAACCCGCTTTTGAAATCCTCGTCGTCCTCGTCATCGTCCGAGTCGAGGTCAAAGTCCTCTTCCTCAATTTCGTCGTTCTCACCCAGCACGACGTCCTCGTCCTCGACGTCGCCTTTGTCGGCCTTCATCTCGATCGCCTTTTTCTCCTTTGCGACGTTCGTGTGTGAGGGGAACTTGTTGCGCAAGACCTTGCAGGCGTGCGTAATTTCGTTTTGGCCTGTCAAGAACACGAGGATGCCGCCCGGCGGCAGTTGTCGATGGATTTTGCTCACTTTTTTGATGGCCTCTCCCACGTAATCGTCGGGCGTCCGTCGGTTGAAGTGAATCGAGACAGGGAACTGACGTGCATTGACGTTGATGACCGGCGGCGGTTTGGCAAACAGGGTCTTGTTTTCTGTAAAATCGGCCACACGCAGAGTGGCGGACATGATGACGACGCGCAACGGCTTGATCTTTTCGCGGTCTTCGCGGCTCAGCTCGGCACGCAGCTTGAGGACGCGGCTCACGACGCCAATCAGGATATCCGTATTGAGATTGCGCTCGTGGGCTTCGTCAATGATAATGACCGAGTATTTCGTCAGCAACAGATCTTTGGACAGTTCGCGGAGCAAGACACCGTCCGTCATGAATTTAATCCGAGTCTTATCCGAAACGGTTGCATCATAGCGGATCTGATAGGACACTTCCTTGGGCGTGAGGTTGAGTTCATGCTGGACACGGTTGGCCATGCTGACGGTGGCAACACGACGGGGCTGGGTCACACCAATCAAGCCTGGATTGTCGCTCTCAGGATGCGACCAGCCTGCCTCGTACAAGAACTGAGGAACCTGAGTCGTCTTACCCGAACCCGTCTCACCGCAAATGATGACTACCGTGTTGTTGCGAATGGCTTCCATAATGACTTGTTCCTCGCCGCAGACGGGCAGCTTGAGCCGGTTTTCTTGCACTTTGGGATCGCGCTTGACTTGTACATAGAAAGGCTTGTGCGAGTCGTGGGCAAGATCACCTTCGGTCTGGTCACGCAGAAGCTGGGCCGCAATCGCATCTTGCTCGGCTTGGTGGTGTTCTATCGGGACCTGGACGGTCTTGGCGGCCTCGACAACCTCCTCCATCGCAGTAGGACGGCTGTCAATATCGGATGCTTCGAGATGTTCCGCCACGGACGATTTTGGTTTTTCAGGGGCATTCACATCATCGTCATTGTCGTAGTCCGAGTCCGAGCTGTCAAAAGAATCGTCGCTTTCTGCACCACCCTGGCGTTGCTTGAACTTCTTTCGTGCACTGGCAGGAATCGTCGACTACACATACACGACGCGTATTCTGTCAGACCCTCATCACAGGTTCCCCATTTCAATGCTTTTCTACCTTCTTCTTTTTCCGCTTCTTCATGGTCAAGGTTGCAGGTCCGTCCTTGAGTGCGCTTCCAACAGGCGCTGTCTGGGGCGGTACGGCGGGCATCTCTGCGGCTGCTTTCTGTTGTGCCTCGATGACCTCGGTAAACTTCTTTTCCATTTCGGCCTCGTCCATCGCTTCGCGCTCAACAAACATGCGATCGACGTCGCCGTCACCCAGACCGGCCTTCTTCTCGAGCATGGCTTGCTTGAGCTGCTCGCGCAGGGTCAGTCCCGACTTGCCAAGGTCTTTTGAGGACCGGAGGAGATCCGACTGCCATGACGAGGTAGCGAGTTGCTCCATTAGGCCTGCTCGTGCTTCCTTTTTCAACTTTTGATCAATGTACTTTTCCATCTTGAGCCGTTTCTTTTTGGATATATAAGGCTAACAGAAAGAAAAAATAAAAAAAAGAGGGTGATCAGCGATCGATCGATCGGTTGTCCGTTGGTCACCGTGGAAGTACCTCGGGTGCAGGACGTTGTTCTTTTGGCTCGGCAGGCTGTTCATGTACGGGGATAATCTTGAGCTGACCGTCTTCAATGACTCTGTAGACAATGAGGTCAGTCGATCGGTTGTTGTCGAGTATGGGTTATGTGTGGTTGCTTACTCGTCCATTCTGATCTCTGTTTTGGCAGGAGCATCGGGCTTCTTGACCTTGGAAAGGCCGCCGTCTCTTGCCCTCGGGTGGAGCTTTTGTGTTTCCTTCCTCGACGATGCCCGAGCCTTTTCGTTGTATCTCGCTCTTGACTTTCCCATGAGGTTATAAAAGCAAAAATAAAAAAAGGGCGGCCGAAATTGAACGGGGCATTTTGCATGAACAAAGCCACTTGCTCTGGCGCCTGGCTACAAAAAAGGAAATCGCGTACCTTCCAAGGCACCCGTGGTAGAGACAGGACCTTCCATTATCTCGCCTTCGACGCATGGGCTTCGTGTTAATATACAAATCATGACGCTAATTGCGAAGGAGCATGGACGCCCATGTGCGCATTTTTGTCACACGCTCAATAATCTAAAAGAAGCGAATCGTATCGACCGCGACGGGTGATTACATGCATATCAAGGGACTGGGATAACGCAAAACTGCCCAATGCGCTCCCATGGGAATTTCTTGCATAATAAAAAGAATCGGGTGATCTACACACGAGGTTTCCCAGTGCAACAAAAGACGTTCTTGCGGGGTAAGGAAACGTCCATCGTTAATGGTATGAGGGGAGGTAGATAAAATATATATGATTCATGGCTAGATATGAAGTCGGGGAAAAAAAAAGTAAAGACGCTACTTGGGTAAAGACAATGCTAGAAGAAGGTAATACAAAAGGATATGAGAATATATCTAGACTAAACAACAAGGGCATGGAATAAAAAGAGAAAGGTATAGTTACAATATGACTGAGAGAGAGAGAGGGAAAAGGTAACAAAAGAGGAGAGGCTAAAAGGTGATAGCAAAAAAGAAGGAAAAGAAAAAGCTAATGGATTTTCATACGACAATGCATAAATGGTGTGGTGCTAAAGGAAAAGAAAAAGAAAAAGAAATGAACTTGCACAGGTTAGGGAGACAGAAGAGTGAAGGAGAGAACCATATCAGATGGGTCATTGGGCATAAATGCCATTGAGTCTCCAGCCGGTGTTATAGTCTCGCTGCCGTAACAGCCACGAAGCGGAGGGGTCGTCCGTTTGGGGTGGCGGCGGGTGCTGTGTCGGGGGGTGGAATGGGTCCGAGAGTTTCAAACGGTCGACGTTGGGGAGATCGTTTGCGAAAAAGGCTGCCGACGAGGGCGGAGACCGCAGCGGGGGCGAGAAGGAGCGGAATGCGTCGACGGAGGGCGAGTTGAACAGAGGATCGTATCGCAAGAGCGAGCTCGACGGTGTAGGCTGCGGAGGCGCTGATACTGGAACCGTTGGAGGAGGGTTGGGGAGTACGGCGGCGGCGGCAGCCGCCGCAGCCGCCGCAGTCGAAGAAGAGAGCGACAGGGTGGGATTGGCCTGGACGGCCGCAGCCGCAGCCGATTTGTCGTTCTGAGACCGACCCCAGGAAAGCCGGATACGGGAGGAGCCGATCTGGAAGCCGTTCATCTGTTCGATGGCGAGCTCGGCGGATTGACGTGAGACATACTGGACAAAGCCGCACCCCTTGTTGGGCGGGATCTTGACATAGACGATATCGCCGAATGAGCTGAAATAATGCCGCAGCTCGTCCTCCCCTACGGGACAGGACAAACCGCCCACGAAGACGGTCGTATTGTGCGGATCGGTCGGCTGCTGCACGAGGGCCGGTGCCTGCAGGGCCAGCTGATGGTAACGTGCATTGCTGTTTTTAGGCGTTGCAAGCGACACGCGCATCGGTCGACTGCCGCAATAGACGCCGTTCATCTCATTCAATGCATCCTGCTGTTCGAGCGCGTCATGGAATCGTACAAAGCCGTACCCGCGGGACAGTCCGGAGACGGGGTCTGTCATGACTTTGGCTGAATGGCAGGAGACATATCGTTGCCTGAAGACAGCCTATACAAACAAACAAACGTAACAATAACAACAGAAAGAAATAAAAAAAAAAGAGGAAGAAACGCACGGTGAATATGTATGCAAGCCGCACTGACGTTATGTTTTAGAGTGTTACCAGCAAAAGTGTCTCATCCACCTCGCCACCGAGATCCCCGACGAATAGGCTATATTCTGGCGCCCGGTCTTCCCTTTTTCGAGAGCGTGAGAAGGTGAGAAGATTTGTCCTTTTTTAAGCGGGGTGCGAGGCACACACTTGCTTATTGCGCAAGAGGTGCATTACTTACTTTCGGTCATGGATACCGCCGCCTGAGGCCCAGTTGAGACGGAACACGCGTTGTGAGTTGGGAATCTTTGTTCCATGGACAGTGGCGAGGGCACGCTGCGCGGCAAGGGTGGTCGAAAAGCCGACAAAAGCATAGCCTGCACTGATGCTGAAAGAAGAGAATAAAAGTATTAGATAAGCGATGATATGGGGAATACAAGATAAGTAGCGAAGCATTTGCGTACCCCGTTCGTTTGTCCCGTATCAGCTTGACAAGTGTCTGCTCGCCCAGCGACAGCCAAAGCTGCCGAATATAGTTCTCGTCCATCCATGGCTCGAGGTCGCCCATCCTAGAATATTGGAACAAAAAAATAACGTAAGACATTAATATCACTTTTTCTCGTTTTTTCAGCACCCTGGTCGGGACTCTAGAAGAAATCATGAGCCCCCACCCCGCTCTCCACTTTTTTTGCACAAATTCAAATAGAGATAGTAATCACGGTGCGTGTCTCTTTTAAATCATGCCTCCTCATACCATAGGGTAGTTCTCGAGCCATCGGGAAATGACTGCGATAACAGGAACTCGAAATGATGAGCCATGGTTGTAAGAGGCTCGGCGTTGCTGAGGTTGCTCGTAGGGAAGAAGAGGTGAAAAGGGTCGAGTTCAAACAAAGTAGGGATAAAGGGAAAAGGGAAAAGAAGGGAAAGAAAAAGAAAAAAAAAATAATTGTTTGAAGCTCAGGCCTTTTTCATCCACTTGTTCTCATTGCCTTTTTCGCAAATCACCTGAAAGGGCAGAGCCACTGCGTGACACACACCACAAGTACGAGCACACGCACAAGCACACGCACAAGCACACGCACAAGCACCCCCACCCGCAGCACCGCAGTCCAGTTCAAAGCGAGCCGGGCACTCACATATACTCACGCATTTGTGTTATTTGGCTACGATAGATGCACATAAGATAACTGTATCCTGTGATCATGGGCACCCGCTCTCTTTCTCTCGCTTTTTCTCTATTCCTTCTACAGTATGTGCTGCTTTGGTGCTACACTCTCCGGAGCTGCCTGCCCAGGTTTAGTTCCTTTTTGTTTTTTTTTTTTCTCATCAAGGCACACACACACACACGCAAGGCATACATAAACACTACATGAGATGTCTCCAATTATTGCTATCACTATCAGTATTACCATTCTATTTCTATTTCTATCTCTATTTCTGATTTTTGAATGCAGCCGGTCGGCCCCGAGCGTATTTATCATTTCATTATTTCATTTGCGTTTGCCATTAAAAAGACGAGCCATAAATCCAACTTTTAAGGCCCAGGACCCGTGCTGGGATCGTGACAGACATGGTGATTGTACAAAGAAAAAGGGAGCAGTAAAAGGCATAGCGGTTCGGATTAGGTCATTACAACCCATCCATGACGTCTCTCTCCTGACACGTCTTATTTTGCCAAGAAGCGGGACTCTCCATTGTCTTTTCCATACTCTCCCAATCCACCCGTTCTTCATTCCCAGGAACATAAGAAGAACAGTGATTTTCCGTGTGTGTGTGTGTGTGTCACCTTCCGCGTCTCCCGCCCCCACATGAGAAGAAAAAGAAGGAAAACCGTAACCCCATGGATCGAGCACTCTCTCCCGAGCATATCTGAAAATAGTAGGACGTGCGCTGCATCACACAACTACATATATAGGGGCTGCAGAAATAAGCTTGAACGAACAGCCGCCTTTATTTCTCTCTTCTTCCCCAGTTCTTTAACACGTTAGAAGCTGTATTGACAGCGAATCGTTTTTAAAATGTGATCTTTTGGAGAAGATCGTTATGAGTTCTTATGAAGTTTTACGCATCTGGAAACTGAGTTTCTCTCGCAGATGTTATCCTGAGCTGACAATTTGCGCGCATGATTCTCGGATGCGCATACAACACACAACTTTGTTATATGCGCGAGTTATCTTTGTCAAAAATCTAAGGGCACCACGTCCAATTCGCCTGAAATTTCCCCTGGGCCATCGAGACCGGTTGACGTTGGGTTGTGGCAGCGGCAAGTCGGATGTCGATGCTACCCTCCAGATCCTGGTGGTTCGAATGAACATCATGGAAAGTGATATTGCAAACTGCCTCCTCCGTATGACGATACATCTTACACTATCTGCCTTGATCTTATCGACTCTTGTCAATCAGGTTGCGGCACACTATCAAGACCCTACGGTCTTGTACATTGGTATGCTTTCCAAGGCGCTTATTAACCCATTTGACAAGGTGATATCGTTATAACCAAGGGTAAGCAGTACGGACTGTTTTACCCGGCTTGTCACCTCGAGAGTAATTGAAGGATTGCGCATATTGCTGTGGCGAATACCACGTGCAACTCCATTAGGATGACCTTCACCCAACGTGTTGAATATGAAATACAATGAGCTAATCAAACGCCAGCGTATAGAGTACACATCGGGTGATGAGTAGGTCCGCTACAAAGCTACGTATATATTTTTTCTCTGTCCAGCCGTGCAAATGAGTCAATGACTACGCATTCCCTAGTGGTACTACAATACATCATATGACGGCGAGAGATAACAATTCGCTGGCACTCCCTCTGCACACGTGCAGAAGATGGGGGTCGCGTGTCTTGCGTGAAAACTGTCCTCGCGTAAATCATTTCTTTAACTCTATTGACTCTTTTCAATGGCGTTTGGCTCAGATATTACCAGAGCTTGGTAGCTTGTTACACACTGAGTCGTACAGATTTTCTTTAAGCTCCATGTTTTATTCCTGTACTTTTCATAACCGGAAACGTCCGTGCACGCAGCTAATTCATCTAAAAAATAACTGTGTGCCTCATTACTTTTTAATTTGAATCATATCAAGGGCTGGGTATATTATATCTAGATAATCAGTTACGATTACAAAAAGAAGACGGCTGCAAATGCAAACACAACCAAACTGGGGAGAGAGCGACCTGCACCCGACGTCGTTTGCATCATGAGACTTTCCTGCTGTGCATCTACGCTCTTGGCAGGTGAGACACCCTGGTCCCTGTTCAGCGCATCCACATCAATTATGTTGCCTGTGGTGCCCCCCGTTCCAGTTGTTGGCTTCGTAATCTGGAGATCAAATTCTTGTATAACAGCCTGTGCCTTAGCAGCGATCCTATCATTAACAGAGAAAACAAAACGGAGAGGGTATGTCAGGAATGGATAGCCGTATCATAAAATATACAGAAAAGAAAAACGTACCATTCAACAAGCCCCCAATCGGCGCCCCCGCCATTTTCGTTAGGCGCCGAGACGCCGCGCCAAAGGTTCTCCGAGGTTTGTGCAAACGTCCAACCAAAGTTGATACCCGGCGAACGCTGCACCAGGCTGCGGTCCCACTCCAGATCGGGCTCGACAAATTCGTGGTAGGCCAGCACCCGCGACGTGAGCGTCTCATTGTTGAAAAGTTTGGACACAGTGTCCTTGAGATAGGTTTCAAACTTGGCACGCGTTCTGTCGTTTTCGAGAAGCCGGTTGATCATGACCGCTTTAGGGTAGCGCTTCGGGAATTCCTTGTAGGACACATGGACAAAGTCTCGAGCCTCAGGCTCTGCGAGGTTGACACCAAATGTCGCGTCATAATCTTGGCCGAGGTAATACCATATCTTTTCTGTCGGGTCGTAGTACGCGCCGTCGTTGGTCTGCTGCATCCAGTAACCATCCCAGTCGGCGGTCAGGTACTCAATCACCATGAATCGCAAGAATGGATCGATCGCAAACTGCTTGCCCAGCGCCGCCACCTGTGCGTCGTCTTTCATGTTGGTCTTATTGAGCGTCTCGGTCAGGGGCTTGATCGCGAGCTGGTCTCGGGGGCTTTCCTTGTTCGGGATCCACGCGCTGTAGTGATCGTTGTCGTCCGAGTACGCAAAGTCGGCCCCGGACGCTCCATCATAGAGGGGACCCATTGGGCTCGGCGGCTTGCCGTTGTAGAACACGGCGCGGATGTAGGAATACTCGGCTACGTCGTCGAGCATGTTGAATGTGCCATACCCTTCGCCGTTGATGAAGAAACGCACCATGTTGGCTCGGTTGGCAGGTGCACCCACCGCATACAAGAGATCGCTATACAGCTTTTCGCGCATCTGGGTTGGGTCCTCTTCCATGTGTCGAATCTTGAACCAGTTGCGGTTGGCAACGTATTTCCCCTCGGGAAGCGACCACTGCCAACTCTGCTTGGCATTGTTGTGTTTCTTGCCTGCACCATGGATGCCAAATTGAACATTCTATATACACATGGGAGCACGGTCTTAGTAGGCTGTATCTTCACAAAGAAAAACAATGAATTTACCTCGACTGTCTGTACGTTGTCAGGACCAATGATGGTGAATTTGACCAGCTGCGTCTTCTTGGGGACCTTCTCAACCAGCGTCTTGAGGTCGGCTGCGTTACCAGTTATGAAAATGGAAGGTATATAGTTGTCGTCCCAGATGGGATCCTTGGTGCCGCCGCGTGTCCACTCGGACTAATCACACAAGGTCAGTAAGGGGATTACTCATGCCAAACATGCCCTATCCCCCGATCAGGAGTAAAAAAAAAAAAAAACCAAAATGAAGCATACGTTTTCAATAGGATGACCCATATCAGGCAGATTGGCATAAGTCACCGGTCGGTTCCAAATATCGTTGCGGGTACCATCGCCCTGCAAAGTACGTTCAAAGCCTTCCTCTTTCCCATCCACGACATACTACTCGTTAAGGATGAATATAACAATGGAAATATGAGCGACAAATGGATTATGAAACCTTGTACTTGTCGCCTGAGCTCGCTGACGCTTCACCAGTGTAGTAGGGTATATCGCCATCGGGGGCAGTCAGAGAGGTAAGGTGGCCACCGACGGAGACCTGGACGTTGCCTTTCGTGCCAGGCGCAACCACTTTAAACATGGCGCCATGGGCATATGCTGCGAGCACGCTGAGCGCGATCAATCTGTACGATCCTTTCATGATAAAAGTATATTGACGAGAAAGAAGGACGTAATGAAAAAGGGAAGAAAGAAAAGGAAAAATGGCAAAATATACTTTATTTAAAGGGAACGCAATTTGTTTTCATTTTTCATAAATCAATGGCAGGTCGAAAAGGAACACTCTTAGAGGTGTTTCTTTTGCTCGTCCGTGATACGAATGCACCGCACGTAAGTTCAGGAATGGTTTAATAGGGGGAGGAGACCAGGTCGCGCGTTTTCCCTTTGTTATATGTTTTTTGGTTTGCTTGGCTGGTATTATGGTCATGATCTCCTGATAAACGAAGGGGCCTTCATTTTGTCGCTTCTTTTTGTCGAGTCCGGGCCCCCTTTTTTTTAAGGATTTTTCTTTTCTTCTTTTTCCCTAGGCATAGGGATCTCCCCTACTTGCCTATGATTGCATCGGCGTCTAGGCGAAAGTCAAACACCATCACAGTAGAGAGAGGAACGCGACCTCACGTGAGGTTGCCATCCTAATGAAATAAGGCAAAAAAGCATATATGCACCTAAAATGTGCGATGCGATTATGGCGTACATTATCCGGCAGGGTACGCAGGTCCCATTAGCCTTTTGAAGGTGGCAAAATTTGTATTCATTCCCATTCTGCAACACAGACGAGGATTCTTGCTATTTCTAATCACCCTTGCCTCTTCTTGTCTGGGTGCAGATGCAGATGCAGATATGTTCTGATTGATTCGAAAACCGGCACCTCTTAACGGTTTTTATTTTGTATCGATATACATGTATAGGCGTGTACATGTAGACTCACAACAGACATACCCACAGGAACCTATATACACAGCTGTGTAATTTTGGAACTAAATGATAATAATATGAGGTTTATCATATGTTATAAAGCTCTGATGCTACTTTGATTTTGAGAGACATCAAAGCTTTCCGCTGTCGTCGCCTCATCATTGCGTGTCGTCGCATCGTCGGTTGGGGAAACGCCGTTACCATTGGCGGTGGCAAATATGTAAACAAACAAACGTTATTATTGCAAATCCATCCTATAGAAAAGATACTCTGCCGCATACATGCACTCTTTCTCAAACTTTCGTTTTACCGCGTGTCATCTGTCTCTCGTATATTTTGAGGGTGTAATTGATCGCTGACAGCCTGTCCCACGTAGGTCTGTCCCACATAAAGTCCTAAATAGATGGTAACCGTCTGCATATGCCCAAAACTCACGCTTCGAAAATTTTGTCTCAGTCGCACATGCATTTACAGGTCCTTGCACACTCGCCTCAGTCGTACCTATATTGACATACAATGAGTCGAACAGCACGCGTGAGATAAAACAACTAAGGAAGCCTCCCTATATAGCTTTTGTTCCCTGCAGACATGGATATGTAGAATCCTGGGGAATGCTTGCGTATGTAGACAGCTGTAAATTGCTACAGCGAATCTAACGTCTAGTATTTTAGGGTTACAGATATGAGAGTATGATGTTTTTAGTTTCGTTTATATACAGATTTGGAAAGTAAGGGTTTATACACCAGTGGCCTCAAAATAAAAGCTATGTACGTGATATTGATGGGAGTATGTTGCAGTGCGTTTGTTTACCATAGTTTAAGATGTATTTACAACGCAGAAAGCTCATTGCAGACCAAAGATACATGAGCTTGCGCAGCTAGAAAAATGAAAATCAGTATTCATGGTGTGTCAATGTAACATTGTACCTTTTTCTCGAAGCTCGGCAAGCGAAGCTGGATCATCACCCGTAATCATGCCACCATCGAACGTGACTCGCTTAAGATGAGGACTGGTCGCGAGCATGTTGATCAGGCGACGCGGGGTATCAGGACCGAGGGGGTTGTAGGCAAGTCCAAGTTCCTGGAGCTGGCCTAGTTCACACATGAATAGGTGGTCCAGGCACTGGGACGTCAGCCGGTTACTGTGAAGCCAGAGACGTGCTGGGAGCGGGACATGGGTGAAAAGGGAGAGCACGTCCGAGTCGCCTAAAGAAAGTAGTGTGTTTCGGTGCGGGTCAGCAAAGAAGAGTGAAGGAGCCAAGATCAACGGTCTTACGAAGGAGATTGGCGGATAGGTCGAGTTCGCTTAATGGAGGCGATCGCCTGAGAAGGTGAATCACGATTGGGATATCGTTGCTGTCCAAGGCTAAGCAGATGGATAGAGTCAATAAAGCTTTTTTCTTTTCTCTGTATAATACGGATGTTTTACCGAGACCCACGAGAGAGAGCTTGCCGAGGCTTTGGCCTTCAAGTGCTTCAAGGATTGTACCATTCAATTCTCGTTGAAGAATTTTACAGGCCTGTTGGTACTGTTCAGCGTAGGATTGATAATCAATACCTACGAGTCTATAAGTTTCCTTTCTTGTCCTGTTCGCATTTTTTTTCTTTTTCTTTTTTTGGCTTACCCAAGCAGCGAGCACGGAAAAGTTGCTTGGCATTTGGAAGCACGGCGAGGATGAAATCATCCGGGTTCACTGGTATCGCACTGATGGATACATCTATATTCAAAGGCTGATGCAATCACGTGAGCATCCAGTACAATCCTTTTTGTATGGCTCTCCATACCTTGATGCCGAAGTGACTCCAGGCCAGCTCCTGGACACGCTCCATAAGCCATTGTCCTTTTACCAGAGGGTTATCACTGCTGATTTCGAGCGTCTCATCGCGGCCATCCACACCAAAAAGAACGCGAAATACCTAGAGAGAAATAAGCAAGCGTCATCCCTCCTCGTCTCCTCTGACGCTTACCATAGTTGACACTTCTGCCTTGTCAAACGGATCATCCTCGACCAGCATTGCTTCTTCTTCCTCATTCCACTCGTCTACGTCCATGCGCTCGTACGCAGGTCGCAGATCCTTATATTCTCTCTCGGCCATGCGAAAGGTCTCCTTGTAGGCTTGATGGTCTTCTTTCATGTCAAAGTAGTAAGCTGCCTTGATGAGCCTTCGATATGCCAGGATCCACTGGGCGTACATCTCGGCCTCTTCCTTATCATAGACCTCTTCAGACAACCGGATGATGTACTCATTGAGCTTTTTGTATTCCAGATATTGCTATACAAACAGGTCAATCTCTGCAGATGCAGTCAAGATCTCTCTGTATGTGCTACTCACCGCGGTTCGCATGTCCCACCAGATATCTGCCTTCAGGTGCATCAATCGAATCCGAAAGACGGACATTTGCTGCCGCGCTTCAGCTTGACTACACGCAGCTGAATCGGCCTTGAGCACCGCAGTGAATGCAGTGTGATACAGGCCCAGCTCACGCAGTATTTTTGCTATAGCTGGAAGTTAATTGACCCTGCCCAGTGCGTAGCTGTTTGGACACTTACCGGACGTGTAGTGGTTGTAGGCGCGCTCAAAAATGGTGCTCAGGTCCTGTCGATCGGGCAGAGCTTCGACTTCGCGTTTCTTGGCAATCAACTTGACGAAGGCGTGTGCGAGAGATTCCTTTTTTATAGTGGTTAGTAAAATTTCAGCGGTCTACTTTGCTTGCCATGTACCCCTGATGGATCGCCTTCCTCTTCGCAGACTATCAGAGGAGAAAAGAAAAAAGGATCAGTATGTTTTCGCATACCCGCGGATAATGGCTTGCCAGTGATTTGGTTGCAGACGTTAAGGCACTCGCTGTAATCTTCCAGTAGAAAGTACGTCTTGGCTAGCGCAGGATGTGAGTACAGAACGTTCTTGCAGCAAGTCTGCGTACTCTTACCCATTTCGGAGAGACAAGGCACACGATCGTCCTTGAACGAATCGGGGTACTTTTCAATAATACGCAGCTCCTTCTTTTGCTCGCCGAGGACCTTGTCCCAGGTGCGCTGGCGTCGGTAAATGTCAGCCATTTCAAGGATGGCGTCCTTGAGCTTGGCCATGTCCTTGAGCGCTTTGGCGCGCACCTTGGCCGCATAGAGGAACTGTTCGGCCTCTTTGTATTGCCCCGTCCTGCCGAGCATGCAGCCCAAATTGAACTGGGAGGACTGATGGAGCTCGTCAAGCGTTGTGGGCTCATCAAAGTCGCTCGCTGCGATTCACATGAGCGTCTTATAGCGAAAGAAAGCAAAGATGTGTTTACCGTTCATGTCGCGTAAGATGGTACTTTCTTCTTCATAGTAAATCATGGCACGGGCGAAATCGTTCGCTTTGGCTTGCGAGGATTGACTGCGGGATACTATGAGCCAAAACGTTGCTTGGAAACAATGACTACACATACCCTCTTTGGAAATAGAGGTTTGCAATCTGGCGAAGGGCAGATTGCAAGTCGACCTTGTCGTTTCGCTTGCGCTCCCATTCGACAAGCGACTCACTTGCGACCAATGCTTCAGCATACATCTCAAGCCTATATCTTCACTTAGATGAAGCACATGGTGAGGTGTACGGCCTACCGTTGATAGCCAGCGATGAGTGTCTCGAGGCACCTGAGATGGAAGTAAATATTCATCCCTTCAATCTGAATACTGAAGCTTACTCTGTGGGCAAGGTACTATCCCTGAACGCAGGCCGAGCAAGCATAGGCGTATAGTTATTTGCGCGTTCCAGAGCTCGTTTCAGGCTTTTGGACGATTCGTCGAGATCGACGTCTTCAACGACTTCAGACTCGTCGAGTTCTTCACACCATGCCAAGGTCAACTCAAGAATCTTGAAGGCGCTTTTGAGACGCTGGGTCTTGCTGCCGCCCGCCTTTTTCAGTTTGGCATACGTCTCGCGTTCTTTCTTTAGTTCTTTTTTGACAGCGGTCGTGGTCGAAATGCCAATCGCGTACACCGTCGTCTTCATGCTGCGGCGATCATAAAAATGATAATAACAACAATTAAGCGAGTTCCTGCACTTTTATATCATCTTTTATATTTCTTATTCTGAACTCCTCTGCCTCTTTCTCTCCCTCCCTCTTCTCTATAAACAGACGCATACGATGGACCAGTATGGATTCGAGTCTCGTCTACGCCATTTAGAGCATGTTGTCACAGGCACAGATCAGCACGACACCAATGCGACTGTCTTGCAGCGTCTTGAACGTCTGCAGAAAGAACTGCACACGCTCTACCGCAACAACAAGACCATCCACGACTTCATCGACAAATGTAATCTCTTTGCTTTCTCTGTCATCACGTTACTCAAACCCAATGCGTTTTAGATGAGACCCATGCCAAAGTGTTGAACCCGGCCGAGTCGAGCTTAGCACTGGAACGCGAGATTCTGACACCTGACACGAAGTTGGAGCTCATCATGGCTGCATATGACGACCTCGAAAAGTACGCCTCCGAAATTAAGCAAGTCAAGTCGCTCGAGCACGTCATGAGTGGGACCGAGTTTGAAGGTAGCGGCGAAAGGAAATGTGTTTGTCTTCCTTTTTATAGTCTTACTTAATAACTTCGTATTTAGCGGTGGAAAAGCTGGGACAGGAACTGGCACCCCTTGAAGCAAAGCACACCGAGCAGGCGCATGAATTGAACGCGTTGACACAACGGCTGGCACGCGTAATGGATAACTACAATGCACAGGTAAGCTTTCAAGATGAATCCGTAACCCAAATGCTAAGGTGGTATGGTATAACTAGATCAACACTCTGTCAGAAATCTTCATTTCTTGGGATGATATCCTGTCCACGATGGAAGTGCACGTCTCAGCTCTGGAAGCACAGCAAAAGAGCGCAACCGTCTAACGAAAATGACATCCCTCTTCTTTCATATATATTATCATGATCGCTCTTACCACCTATTGCGAACACTAGCCACCCCAACTCCCCCCTGACGACGGCCCTCCTCGCCCACTTGCAGCTACGCACAGCCATTGATATACCACTCTGCTGCCCCATTTGGACATATTGACCTGGCAATAAATGCCGCACACTTTGTGTCTCTTCCTGCATAAAGAACACATATTTGCAACATTTCTTTTGTTTTCCTTCCTCGTCTCAATCATGTCGAGTGAAAAGTACAGAAAAGCATGGCACCAAGACACCACCACATGGTACATGCGGCAGAAAAATGCATTCCACAAGCACAAGGCACTGGTGTGCATTGCCACCCTCCTTTTTATCACTACCTTTGTCGTGCTCTCGTCTTGGCATAGCAGCTCGCCTGTAGAGACCTCACACAAACGTCACGCCCATGATGCTGCTCATATCGATTGGAGCCTGCACCCAAGAGCGACCGTGAGAGGCGTGCTTGTAAGCCTAGTCCAAGAGGACGAGATGTACGACTTGCGGGCGACCATGTACGATGTCGAGGATCGATTCAACAGCAAGGCGGGCTACCCGTGGGTCATCCTCAGCGAACAGTCCTTGACGCCTACCTTCAAAGAATGGGTGCGTGCTGCGACGGATGCGCCCGTCTACTTTGGAAAGATCCCAGACGAGCACTGGTATGAGCCCGAGTGGATCGATGAGCGAGAGCAAGAGGAAGGCATGCTCTATCAGATGGTTCATGGCGTGTACCACGGTGACAGTTTTGCTTGGCGACGCGCGACGCGGTGAGTGAGTAGATTATCAAAGTGGCTCAGCCTTCTTATGAGCAACTTATGACAGGTACAATGTGGGTTATCTTGCCGACCATCCTTTACTTCAAGACGCCGAGTTTTACTGGAAAGTCCAACCGCGTTCACGCTACTTGTGCAACTTGGATGGCGACCCGTTCCAATACATGAGAAATAACAACAAAAAGATGGGTATGTATAAGAAAAGAGTAACTAGAAAGAGCGCTTAAGGCTAAAGAGTACGTTAGCCTTTGCGATGTCGATGCACGAGAACGTGGATGCCATACCGAGCTTGTGGCACACGGTCCAGTCCTATATCCAAACCCACAACAGTAGCGTACTTCCAACGAGTCGCACAATGTATCCTGGCCTCGTATACAATCGGAATCCCACTCAGGGCGAGTATAGCGGCGAGTACAATACCTGTCACTTTTGGAACAATTTTATGATCATGTCGCTCGATTTTATGCGCTCCAAGGAGTATCGCAGTTTCTTTACCTATCTGGACAGAACAGGCGGCTTCTTTTACGAAAGGTAACATGGATAAGAAAGACCGTGAAAGACCAGGAACTCACAGGTGGCTATCAAATTTCTGTGTTCTTATAGATGGGGTGATGCTCCTGTACAGACAATCGCAGCCGCTCTTTTCTTGGACAAAAAGGAGGTCTATTTCATGGAAAACCTGGGCTATTTTTTCTCCGTCGCAACAGCGTGTCCAACGCAGCTGAGCGTCATTGACAAACTCCAGTGTATCTGCGACCCTGATAAGAGCTTTGGTACGGAAATAGTGTGGGTTTGGTTTGAACTGGGATTGTAACGTGATTGTTTACCATCTAGTGAACCACGAAGCAAGCTGCACCAAGCATATGCTATCTTGGCTGTAAGATATAGAGATCAATGAATAGAGTACCTGCTCCCATCCGCTCGTACATAGGAAGGCATAAATATAATTCTCAAAATAATAACAGTAGAAAAATAATAGTTAGCAATCGAGCACAAAATGTTATTCATCAGGATTGTCAGAGTTAGCAATTAGGGATGTACAAGGTCGCAATATGTTTAGGCATAATCCAATATTTCAAACCTTTCAATGTTAGATAAAAGTACAATCGTTTTTGCCAATACATCCCATTGCAGTCTAGTAGTTTTAGTCATCACTCCTCCATCGATGTTTAAGCAGGTATTTAGAACCAAATTCGATGAGGTTTTCACTAAAGTAGGCTGCAGCCAAATCGAAGTGGGTCAGATGCCTGCTTATGCGTGTGCACTTTCGATACATGCATTATTATATCAGAATATAGAGACTGCTGTGCTTCTTATATTTGTACTTGGCCTTGTCCCCCGCGAGGTATCCGTCCTTAATAGATTGAATGCTTGGTTTTAGGGTCTTAGAAAAATATCAAAACCAGGAGTTTTTTCTCTTTCTCTTGATGTACTTTCAATGAAGCCGCAGTCGTTGCGACCGTCAACTATGGGTGAAAAGAACAAGGAACAGGTCCGAAATTAGGCTGCTGGTTGAAGAGAGAGACATAATAATTAGAGACTTCGCGCTAAGAATAACCGCACTAGAGGTTCGTTCGATGGACGTCCAAAAAGCACACGAATACTGGCAGCCAAGACGTCTTCGGTCGGCTTCATGTACTTACCGCCTTTCTCGAGCAGCTCAGGCGCGGACGACTTGCGGAGAGAGCTTTCCATGAAGCGACTGGTATCACTGGGATCTGCAACGCGAGGATCACCTTAAACAGTGCAAGCATTCGACTCCACTCGGACGCTGTAGGTCAAGGAGCAGTTGTAGGGTGCGTCATAAAGATGATTACTTTTACGAGCTGTCTCTGCCATATCCACAGTGATCTCAGTAGTCGACAGAGACAAATTGCCGATGGAGGTGAGCACAAGTACTTCCACTCCTTATTATTTAGCATTGTAATAAGCTGGGCGCCTTCCATATGAAAATCTATCAACAAAGCATAACACTTGAGTCAGAAGTTGCAAGTTTGAAGTTTCGTCTCCTACGATAAAAAAAATACAAAGTCAGACGGATTCCATTCGATATATGTGTCTAAATACATTACAGCGCTCCGAATCGCATTCAAACATACATCACGTATCCTTTGTCATTTTTCTTCTATTTACAGCCCAACACCCACGATGGCCGACGTTGCTCAGCCCGACGCACCACCCGCCAATCCTCCATTAGATAAAGATCCCACCCCGAGCGCTTCTGAGGCAAAGAAGGCCGCCGCCAAGGCCAAGAAAAAGAAGAAGGACAAGGCCAAAAAGAAAGCCAAACGATCCAGCCGCAAAACCGCTCCCAAGACTAAAATCGTCGTCCGCCGATTACCGCCCAACCTGCCCGAAGATGTTTTTATGAATGCCGTCAAGCGCTGGACAAGCGATGAAGTCGTTGATTACAAGCTGTATCTTCCAGGCAAGCTCAGCAAGAGGTATGCAATGATAATGACGGTGTTAATAATAAGGCACCAAATTGATTGAAACAATACTAATATCATGGATAGCAAAGGAAAAGAGCACCAGTTCTCGCGCGCCTATTTCCACATGAAGACGATGGAAGCTGTGATTGCTTTTCATCAAGGTTTCGACGGCCATATCTTTCTCGACAACCGCGGTATCGAGAGTCGTGCCGTCGTCGAATTCGCACCCTTTCAAAAGCTGCCCAAGGAGCATAAGACTCCCGATGCGCGTCAAGCCACCATCGACGACGATCCAGAGTATCTGGCCTTTGTCGAGTCGCTCAAGAATGAGGAAACAGCCAAGGAAGACGACACCGTTGAGGGCGCCACGCCCTTGGAGCGTCTGGAGAACCGCCTCGCCATGGTAACGGCTCAGACCCTCGCGGCCGAGCAGGCAGCCAAGCCAAAGACAACGCCCCTCCTCGATCATATCCGGGCCCAAAAGGCAGCCGCCGCCCGGGCCAAGGCCAACAAAAAGGCCGCTGCAAAAGCCAACAAGGCTGCCTCGAAAGAGAACGCCAAGGGTGAAGGTAATGAGAGCGCCAAGAAGCGCCGGGACAAGAATAAGAAGAAGAAGGAGGAAAAGAAGGCTGCGGCTGCCGCCTCTGCCAATGGTGAAGATGGTAAGTCGGCCGGAGCTGAGGGCAAGCCGACCGAGAGCAAGCCCAAAAAGCCGCGTCCGCCCAAAGACAAGCCGGCCAAGGACAAGCCGACAGCCAAGGAGAAGGCCGCTTCCAAGGACAAAACGCCGAAGGACAAGCCAGCCAAAAGCAAGCCAGCCAAGAAGGAAGGGAGCAAGGCGCGCCAGCAGCAGCAGCAGCAGCAGCAGCCTGGCAAGGTGTCTATTCTCGGAAGACCCAACGCGAGCAACAGCACTAGTAGTAATCAGCCCGCGGCCAACAAACCGCCTGCACCGTGATCAGGTTCCTATGCTTCAACACAACCCGTCTCAAGGAAAAAACGCCGTGGAAGGAGCTATGGTCCTAATCGTCTCGTACTGCACACGCAAAGCGCGGTCCCGCATGACATTTACCCTACCTCGACTTTCTCAACTCTTGCACTTTCCCTCCCATGATTCTTTTCCTTTTACCCTCTCTTTCATTTCCTTATCTCCACCTCCGTTGCATTGTGCTGTATTCTGCTTTGTAGGCGTGTTACGATGACCCTAGTCATTGACCTGTTCTGCATAGTATACCGTGATGGGTAAACTTTGCATATCGGCTTTTCGATTGAGCTCGTACCAAATAAGTAGTTTCACTTCTTAACATGTATCATTCTTGCAAGAGTGTTATGGAGGTGAAATAAGGACTCAGAAACAAAAGGTGCGTTTACGATCCTTGCTGCCGCAAACCTCAACTCAAACAATATCGAATAACGCCATTGAGTTGACATACTGACAAGCAGAGCACCGGGGCAATGGAGCTGCAAGGCATTGACGTAAGATTGTAATGCGACGTATCTGACTTCAAAAATTCTCGCGTACGGACAATTTTCTTCCTAGAATTTACACGCAATCGGCGTCGTTTGAGGATATAGAGACACATTTTCGTCCCACCAAATCAACAAAATGACAAGCGAGAAGCACTCTTGCTGCTGGGATACCGATCCATGTATGAGCACGCATTAATTCCGCCTTAGTAGCCTATAAAAACCCTCATAAAAGACTACAACGGTTACATCTTTCTAAAGAGCCACCTACCTCAACAAAAGTTATGCAGGACTTACAGTGATGGAGCTTCGCACCGAGGATGGATGATGCAAACCAGGTGAGCTGAGATTGAAAATGAACGGGCCACCCTTCCTTCGAATTTATGGCGTGGTCATGCCGCTGAGAAGCACTCCGCAATCCTTTTCTTCCCCACTCTGTCTTCTATTTTTTTCCCATGGCTTTCCGCGCACTGCAACGCCCTCAAACCACCCTTCTGAAGCGCTTTGCCGCTGTCCGCACCAACATGTCCGAGTCGGCCTTCCACTCCAAGTTTGCTGAGCAGCGTTTGGGAGTTAAGCACCACGCTGGAGGTAAGGAAAAGAGCGCTTCGTTTGGAATGACCCTCATTCGCCATTGCTAGAGTCGGCTGAGAACTGGAAGAAGATTACTCTCTTTGTCTGCATTCCTGCGTAAGTGGAGCTCTAAAAATCGCGTTATGCTTGGTATTGAATATAGAACGATTCCAGTCTTCTGGGCGCTGGCATTAATGCGTACAACCTGTACCAGCACCACCAGCAGCACGTCAAGGAGCACCCCCATGAATTTGTCAACTATGAATACATGAACTGGCGCGTCAAGGTAATTAAGCGCCTTATCATCTTGCGTCGCTGCATGCCTTATATTCATACGTGGTTCTTTTCATTTAGGATTTCTTTTGGGGCAAAAACTCGCTCTTTTACAACCCCAAGGTCAACCATAACATGGAAGAGTAATTTGCACGCGTTTGTTTATTTTTTTAGAACATGACGTATACAGACTTCCTGACTACATGCGAACTTTCATACTTGAATGTTGTCCTAAACAATTGAGATTATCCACAAATTATTTTAAATGTTGCATATATACAGTGCTGTGCGTACGGGCTTTCAGCATTTCTGCCCGCGTAGAGCGTATTCCAGCTATTCATAAGGTATGACCATTATGGAAGGAAGTTCACATGCCTACTATCGACAGCAGTGATTTTGATCCATCTTAACTTTGGTCTGAGTTTTCCTGTGTCTGCTCAACAAACAATGCTACGACACTTTTAGCAGACAGTAGCGCCGGTGGGTTCTTTCGATCACATAATGAATATTGGAATATATGGGTAGTATGGTATAACATAAACACATTAAGCAATAACTACGATGTATAACATACAGCACTCTAACATCCCAGCTTCCTGTTTACACCTTCACAAGCTTCAATGAGTGCTGAGACATAATATGTGCGGAGTCCTTTAAATAAATAATGTGCATGGTGGCGCAAAGACAGTGACAGTATTAGTGGATATGACAACTTACCAATCCATATACAAAGCAATTTCTTGGCAAAATTACGCTATCTCGTCCATTATTGATTGCATTTATGCGAAAGTGATCAAGACTGAGAGAAGGCAAGAGTGCGATTAAGGATGTATCGCAAAAGAATCTAGGAGCTCTTGACGAAAGACCGAGCGCACAAATACAGCATCAAGGGAGTGCAATGTAGCCAGCAAACGACTGCTCGTAGTGAACTATGCGCCGTGATATGTAGCGGATCTATATAATAAAGTAAATTGGTCTCGTATCTAAGCCAGGCCGATAGTATTCTGATGCATACCTTGGTGACTTGGTGTGATGCATCGGTTGCTCTGTGTTCACGTTATACGAGCTATAGGGCTGTGGGAGTCGTTTTCTGGGAATAATACCACCATTACCATTCTTCTGGTCCGGCTGTGCGTTTAGTATTTTGCTGCAAGGGACCCAAGGCGACTTCCGCAAACGTGGTCATAGTTTGGGTGGCAAAACGGCATTTGTCTAGCTTTCTCCCATACCACTAAGCGTTATGTTGGCAAAATTAAATTTGTCACAACAGTCCTTCTGTATGTCAAATCGGCTCAAAAGCCAATACAAACACTTTGCCATTTTGCAGCATATGCGTATGATCAAACTGCTTCAGACCGAAAGTAACAGGATTCGATTCCAGATATATCTACACCAAAGACGAAGAGAGAAAGCAAAAGAGGGTGGTTTTGCGTGACCTAGTTCTTGAAAAAATCAAATGCTCTCGTCAGAGAATAGCAACAGCGAAGTCCCGCAAACGATGGTCTTATTAAATTCGCAAGGACTGCCTTTGTTTGCCTCCTTCCAGAGAACGGATCTGGCAGTTTATTTTGTTGATTTTGTGTTACACGTGGTCCTTGCCGTTCATGTCTGCGATGCGTGCTAATCTTCAAAGCACTAGATGCGCTCAAACACTCTTCCGAGGAGTCGCTCCTTTATAATTCCATATTCATCTAATCTACACGTACGTACGAAACATACCATACATCTATAGAGATATTGACGTAATTCTTTATAATACACTCTAACATTCACCACCTGCATGCAGGCATAGTATACCTCAGATTAGCTGTAGCAGCCGAGAAATACTTGTATGCTTGACATGCTTGCATTTGTGATAAATAGAGACATCTCCCCTGATTTGTATGCTTACGTGCTTGGCAGCCGACAACTTTAAACTACGCCTCGTTTATCAGAAACCACCATACGGTAGGTGCATATTTATGTATCTATGCCCTATATGTGCCATATGCAATCTATACCGGGGCAAAAAGCATATTTAGTATGCAGATTGATACCTTCCTGTTTGTATATATACATAGAATTGTCTAGATTTGCTCCTGTTGCACATGAGAACCCTCTTTTTTATTTCTTGACCTCTGTACACCAAACAGCCCAGCACATTACGCCAAATATCAACATGGACCAAGTAACTCTAGGATTGAGCGCGGTGACTGTCTGCATCGCAACCGGATTGGCTATCTGGGCGCGCAGGTCCTACCCATATATACCAATCCTCCTGGCTGCTGCGTGCCATGTAGTCAGCCACGCGTTGACTATCGGTAACCCAGCGCGATGGGGCATCGCGGCATCGTGGGTATTCGACGTCCTCTTTTACGCCCTAGCTTGGTGTGTCCCCTTTGGCGCCTTACGTACAGAGGACTGCGACTATACGCACTGGGTCTTTGAACGTAATATCGGCATTTACCTAGCTTATCTTTGGACTATCGTCATTGCCGGCATGGCAGCCGTATCTGGAGCTTTGACAGGAACAGCTTCTATTAGCCGCACGCACGTCTTGCGGATGGAAGACTTTTGCACGTACGCGTTGTGGGCCTATCCGGTGCTTTGGCTGGTCCAGTGGTTTCCCTTACGGCGCTACAAGTTTCATCGGGGCATTAGCCTTAGTCTCCACGTCTACTTTGTATGTATGGTGGTCGTCACCATCAGCCGGTCCATCTATGGCCCTTTGTCGGATGATGAAGCCGTGTACGTCGTTGAGTTTGCAATAGTAGAGGCCTTTGCGACCTTGTCACTTTGGTGGGCGATTGGCGTCGGTATATACTGGACACGTAATCGATGTAACAGAGCTAGCGTATGCGCCGTACGGTCCTTGGAAAGCGCGTCTGAAGGATATAACGATGATGAAACCCAAAGCATGACATGCTTTGCAGCCCGCTCTAAAGATATGTCCTAGTTCTAAAAATGAGAACATGGTGTCATTTTATTTGTATAAAGCATATTTGAAGGTCAATAAAGGACGGACAATGCTGAATCGAGCAAGGTCGTCATACGCATGCGAAAACCCGACCTTTTATCATGTATGGCTTTCAATTGGTTTGCGCGCGACGCTTTTATTGACGATTGTGGCACCGTTGATGGTCTTTGCAGCTGTTGATGGCATGCTGACGGTAATAGCCTTTTAAAAAAGAAGATATATTGTCGAGGCCGTAGGCTGTAGTATATGACTGGTTTGAATACAAAAGGGAGAGATCGAGCGGGAGAGTTACAAGGACATATGCTGTCATCGCTTAGGGACCGTTGATGGTCTCGATGAATTTGAGGAGACTTTGGTCGAACTGGTCTGATCGGATAGGCATCTCAGCGGGCTGGAATGGATTCTTCATCACATAGTCGCTGTAAATGTCGTATATCTTCTTCATGTACGGGTCGACATTCGCTTGCTGGGGTGCAGTGACGAGCAGAAACTTGGTTCCTGTATGAGTAACATTGATATTAATATTATACACGTTACGCGCGTGTAGCTCGACAACCAGTAAAAGCACTTGTTTTTACCTGTCAGGGTCTGGAAGCAGTACAGCCGAAAGGTGTCTGCTTCGAGCATTTCTATGCCGGAGGAGTTGGGTACAGGCGAGATTTGAGAAGTGATGGCATGAACACTTCAGAATGAGACGCAGAAAGATGAGTTTAGTATGAATTCAGACCGATGAAAAGAATATAGTACCCATGGAAAGTACCAGCAAGTACAAGGTACTCATTACTCGACAGTTTCGGTAGATTTTCTGTGAAGTCCCTGTTATAGACGAGACCGCCTGCTTTGTTGATAATGTAGAGGGAATAAATCATATCAATATCAGAGGAGAGGTTAGAGAGGTTAGTGAAATTCGTATTCAGCCTCTGCTATTGCTTTCTTCTCTCTTCTATTCCCTTTCCTCGCTTTCGCTTTCTCTCTCTCCGAACTCGTACATCCGACAACAGTCAGCAGCTAACAACATAATCCACACGCACACACACATATACACACAAAAAAAAAAACAAACGTTTGTCTTCTTTGTGTAAACCGTTTATATAATCTTTGAGAGTTTCATCCATTTTTACAACATGTCGCAATCAAGTAGCCATAAACATCCCACCGATGTCGAAGAAGGAGAGATCAACGAAGAGGCGCCCCTGCCAACCCACGCAAATGGCCATGCCCACCACCAGCAACACCCGTCACGCCATGCGTCGTCCTATGATTCCCGTCGCCGCCGTTCGTCCTTGTCTCCCTCACCGTACGAGCCCCGTAAACGCAGTCGACGCATGTCCAACGAAGGTAATGGGAGCGATGACGTGATGTTTGAAGAGTACGAACGGCTCGCCCGCCGACGCCCGCCCAGCCACGACCGTTCCCCATCGCCCTTCACGAGGCGCGACAGCGCGCACTCCCGGCCACGCTCACGCTCCAGACATCAACGCGAGCGTAAGCCCTCTAGTTATCGTGACCATGCCTCACCCTATTCTGGCGATACCCATCATGATAGGAAGCACGCGCGTCGCTATGATGACTACGATCGTGATAATGACCATGACAGAACCAGGTCGCGCCGTCATCGCAGCAGCTCCCGTGATTTCCGCAGTCGCTCACAATCCCGCCATTATCAGGACAGACAGCCGCGTCATGCTTCGCCACCCGCTGCACCCCGCTCCACGGAGGTGCAACCGCCGAAAGAAGAACCCAAAGCAGAGCCAACCGAAACCATGATAGATGAGGATTTTGAAATCAAGGACGAGCAGGAGAAGCAAAAAGAAGAAGAGCGCTTGATCGAAGAGCGCCGCAAACGTCGTCAGATGATCCTTGAGCGCTATAAATCCAGTACGCCCAAAGCCACATCCGAATCACCCAGTAAGTATTCTACCTGGATAACGTGTGAAGAGGACACTCACGCAGACATATGCAGAACCGGCAACCCCGGCGACACCGGATGAACGTATGGCGACGGACGATCAGAATATCAATAACACGACAGACAGCGCCTCGCCCCAAGGTATCTCGGCAGCTGACTATGACCCATCGAACGATCGCGTTCAAGATGATCAGAGACAAGCAAAGGACCAGATATTGCGTGACAAGGATCACCAGGAGCCAACCGGCACGGAGGATGTCGAGGAGATGGCTGCTGCCGATTATACCGAGCAGAAACCGGAATCAGAAAAAGAGCAGAAGCAGGCTCCTCCTGCCGAAATCGACATGTTTTCGGCTAATCTGGATATTTTTGCCGATGCCGAGGGCGATGCGGCCCAGGCACTACTGACTGGCGCAGCTGCCAACGCAGATGTGAACCCAAGTCTTTTGGATAACTGGGATGATGCGGAAGGCTACTACAGTAAGTCATATACGGGCGTGTACGTGCATGTTTGACAGCCATGTACTCACTTGAGGTGATAGATGTTCGTATTGGTGAGCTTCTTGATAATCGCTATCAGACTGTCTCCAAACTCGGACGCGGTGTCTTTAGTTCGGTGGTCAAGGCTAAGGATACCGTTACAGACGAAGAGGTGGCCATCAAGATTATCCGTAACAACGAAATTATGTAAGTACTTGAGCCAATTAGTACGTTTAAAGTGACTGACGCATGTGATGCAGGTACAAGGCAGGATTGAAAGAACTTGGCTTCTTGAATAAGCTCAAGGAAGCGGATCCCGAAAACAAAAAACACGTCATTCGATTCATCCGCCAGTTTGAGTATCGTAACCATCTGTGTCTCGTTTTTGAGAGCCTAAGGTAAGACAGAAACGACTTGTCTACGAATATGTTGCTCACTTTTGACTTTATCAGCATGAACTTGCGCGATGTGCTCAAAAAGTACGGTAAAGATGTGGGTCTTAGCATAAAGGCAGTCCGGATATATGCACAACAGCTCTTTCTCAGCTTGACGTTACTGAGAAAATGCAACATCGTGCACGCTGATATCAAGCCAGACAATGTCCTCGTCACGGAATCTAAGAGCATGCTCAAGCTTTGCGATCTTGGCTCGGCCTCAGACGTGAGCGACAATGAGATCACGCCCTATCTCGTGTCTCGTTTCTACCGTGCACCCGAGATTAGTAAGTCATGCGAACCCAGTTGCTTTTCACTCCTCCTTTTCACCTCTTTCTCACCTTGTATTCTCCTACTTAGTTATCGGTTTATCTTACGAACATGCGATTGATGTATGGTCGGCCGCTTGTACGCTGTACGAACTCTTTACAGGCAAAATCTTGTTTCCCGGACGCAGCAATAACCAGATGTTGAAGCATATTATGGAAGTCAAGGGCAAGTTCCCCAATCGGCTGATTCGCAAGGGTGCGTTTGGCGCCCAGCATTTTGATGAGGACAACAACTTCATCTCAGCTGAGGTAGACCGTATATCGAAGAAGGTGAGTAGCAGGGAAACAAATTAGCGCTTCAAGAATAACTCATTGGTTGTTGTAGGAATTTACGAAGAAGATCACATTCGTCAAGCCGACGCGGGATCTCAAGACCCGCATCCTGGCAGCATCGACGACGGACGTGACAGAGGAAGAAAATAAGCTGATCATGCTCTTCATTGATTTCCTTGAAAAATGTCTGGTACTTGCTCCGGAGAAGCGTATGACAGCGCGCGAAGCACTCGCACACCCTTTCATTACCGGTAAACCTCAGTAAAAAACCCAAGAAATATTTGATCAAGTCATCCAATTTTATTCATCATTGACTGCTGTTGTGGCAGCTTCACGTGAGATCGTGGATTCTGAAAGGTCGGTGCGCATGTACTCGGATGGCCTCCGGGCACGAATGTTAGCAAAGTTGACAGGACTCGATGACCGGATGCTGCTGGTAGGCGAGGAGGATCGGGTCAGACTGTTCCGATTGCTGTGGGGTATAGTGGAGCTATACGAGGGTGGTGGGTTAAGCAGCGGCGTGACAAGTGAGCGACAGGATTGTAGACGCGCTTCGAGACTCTGGGAAGGCAAAGAAAAAAGAAGAGAGGACGAACGAATATGAGATCAATACTGAACGCGGATCTTACTATTTGTTCTTACCCTGACACGGCCCACCATTTCTTGAACCATCTTGACGGGGTTGTTCGCTGGAGTCAGGGACGAATCGCCTGGAAGAGTGGACGTCCGCGGGAGTCGTGATCGGCGTGGGTTGTACGATCCGCTGTCGGGGGTGGCGGCGTTTGCCCGCTCGGCTTCGCGTTTGTACTCGTCGCGCTTTTTGTTGGACGTCTCGAGTTTGGCCTCGAGATCCTGGATGGTCTCGACCTGTGTCGTAGTGCGCTGGCGCAGCACGTGCAGTTCGTGGTTTGCGTCTATAACAGTCCCCGTGAGCCTTTTTTTTTTTTTTTTTTTTTTTTTTTGCGAAATGTCAAACAAACAAATGCAAAATGTCTTCGTTACCATTCAGTTCGTCCTTGAGTCGCTGGTTCTGCTCCATCAGGTTATCCTTGGTGGCAATTTCATTTTCTTCAGAGAGAGAGAAAGAGGGTGTGAGAGTCTCCTAGACAACACAACACTATATGACATGCTTACCCAAAATGACATTTCGCTCGATGGCCTTATTGAGCTTGACTTCCAAATCAGAGAGTGAAGATGCAGCCGCCCTGAAAGCACAAAGAGACGTCAGAAAAAAAAAGAAAAAGAAAAAGGGAAAAAGAAATATAGACAGGTACCGCTCGGTTCGCTCGAGGTCATCATTGTCTAGCTCCAGGTCCAGGATCTTCCGCCGAAACATCTCCTCAGTGGCACGCAAGATATCAATCTCACGTTGCATCTGAACCATCGACATGTTCTGTTCGTGTTTGGACTGGGTGTACTTGGACTACACTTCTGTGGTCAGGATCTATCTGCCCTTCCTCCTCGTCCTTCGTTCCTGTTACCTTCCAGTCGTCTGCTTCGTATTTGTACTGTTCGCAGCGCGACTTTAGGTCCTTGTACGCCTTCTCTGTGGTCTGCAACTCTTTTTCAAGCTCTTCTTCCAGTTCGCGCGACGATTCCTGAAACTCTTCCAGGGCGGCGCGGGTGTCCTGGAGCATGGCCTCCAAATTCTCGGCATGAGACCGGTAGTATTCGAGTTCTTCCTGTGGCGAGTTAAAATGCCTAAGGATGAATTGAGTGGCGTGTCAGACAAAGGCAGGCATAGGCCGTACGTGGTGCTCATGGTTGGTTGCGTTGGGTCGGTAAGCAGAAAAAAGAGAGAGCGGACGACTTATCTGCAGCAGCTGATCGAAAAAATAGAGAGACCGACGCATGCCCCTCCCATTTTGGAAAGTGTTATACAGTTATGAAACGGCTTCTGTCATCTTTCCATTGCTACACATTCACAGTACACGGTGGTCTGCCATCTATTTCTCTATAGCAAACGCAGTACAGTACAAAGAGAGAAAGGGAAAAAATTGGATAAGTTAAGGGAGAATGCAAATAGATGAAAGAAAAGGTTCAATTAAGCTCTAAGTTTGTTGAGGTTGTCAGTCACGGCCTGCATGAACTCGCTCGTGGTAACGTAGTGCTCAGGGCGAAGGCTAAAAGGGAAACAAGAATATAGATCAATCATCTGCAGATGTTATACACTGCATCCCACTTACTCCTTGCCGTGGATGGCCAGGGCCAGATCCTTGGTCATGATGTTCTCGTTCTCGACGGTGCTGACACAAGCCTGCTCAAGCTTCTTGGAGAAGATGCTCAGCTCCTCGTTGCGGTCGAGGTTGGCACGGTGGCTCAGACCACGCGACCAGGCAAAGATGGAAGCAATGGGGTTGGTCGAGGTGGGGTTACCCTGCACACTGTGCATAAGCATTGTGGATATTTACATGAACATGGCATTTATCATACCTTTTGGTGCTCGCGGTAATGACGGGTGACGGTACCGTGAGCGGCCTCAGCCTCCATGGTTTTGCCGTCGGGGGTGACGAGGACCGAGGTCATCAGACCCAGCGAGCCATAGCCCTGGGCGAGGATATCGGACTGCACATCACCGTCGTAGTTCTTGCAGGCCCACACGAAACCACCCTTGGACTTGAGTGCCTGGGCAACCATATCATCAATGAGGCGGTGCTCGTACCACAGGTTGCCGCTCTCAAACTCCTTGCGGTATTCCTTCTCGTAGATCTCTTGGAAGATATCCTTGAAGCGACCGTCGTACTTCTTCAGGATGGTGTTCTTGGTGCTCATGTAGAGGGGCATCTTCTTTTGCAGAGCCATCTGGAAGCAGCTGTGGGCAAAACCTCGGATGGAGTCATCGGTGTTGTACATGGCCATGCCGACACCGCCGGTCTCGGGAAAGTCAAACACAGTCCACTTCTGGGCCTCGGAGCCATCGGCGGGCGTGAAGCTCATCTCGAACTTGCCAGCCTTAGTGGCGACAAAGTCGGTGGAACGATACTATCATGGGGAGGAGGTTGGCTTACTGTTACTTTTCCCATAACGCTTTGCTGCCATCTTTACCTGGTCACCAAAGGCGTGACGACCGATCACGATCGGCTCCTTCCAGCCGGGAACAATGCGGGGAATGTTCTTCATCAGAATAGGCTCACGGAAAACGGTACCGTTCAGAATGTTACGGATAGTACCGTTGGGCGAGCGCCACATCTTCTTGAGGCCGAATTCTGTCACACGCGAATACACCCATCAGAGATCAAATAGAGCGAGAGGAAGAGAGAAATAGATTGTATTATCCAATGCATACCCTCAACACGAGCCTCATCGGGAGTGATCGTAGCGCACTTGATGCCGACGTTGTACTTCTTGATAGCCTCGGCCGCATCAATGGTCACCTGGTCGTCCGTCTATATAATACGTATCGTATAGAATGCATGAGTGGAAAGACAATAAACCACGCGTTGCTTAGCGTACGTCGTCACGGTGCTTCATGCCCAGGTCATAGTACTTGATATCAAGCTGAACGTTGGGGAGAATGAGCTTCTCCTTAATGTCCTGCCAGATAATGCGGGTCATCTCATCACCGTCGAGGTCGACGACGGGATTAGCGACGGCAATACGCGAGGCGGACGAGTAAAAGGCCTTGGGAGCGGTGCTGATGGCAGAGGCAGAAGCCACACGCTTGGCGGCAGTGGACAAGGCAAACGACATGGTGAAAGAAGTAGAACCAGGGTGGTGTCACTCTGTCAAGAACTTTTTTTACGCTTTTTTTGGCGGGCAACTCAGCTCGGGGGCAAATCTGATATTTGATCAAGATGATGAATCATGCATCATTCGGTCCATTTCTCCTCGCTCTCTCTTTCCTATCTATTGTGGCTTATCCGCAGTCTCCACATCCTCATCATGTTTCTTTTTTCTCGAGCTGAAGACACATCTCTCCATGGAAGAAAAAAATAGAAAAGCACCCCACACGGACCTTTTCATCACGTATTGAACACATACAAGTGGGCTACCATCAACGTGCAGGATATGCAGGATACGCGATCATTGTACCCATGGCATCCTTATTCTCATTTTGACTTTTTAAATAAAAAAAAATGTCCCCAAAAGAATTCAGAGCACCGAGTGACATCCCTAAGCTCATTTCAAAGAAGCGAACCAAACAGGAAGCACGGTGACCTTGGAACCGCAATGGAGGTATAGTGCTCTTGTCTCTGTATGACTCAAGCTTTGTCAACGGCGCAGCCAAAAGGCTGCCGAGGATGCCCTCAACCCACAAGGAGCTAAGGACATGACCTCTGACAAAGGATCTAAGGCAGAGTCGTGCCTGGCAAAAAAATGCACTTGCCCGTCCTTTTATACCAAAAAAAATTTTCCGTCGTGGCGCCGATTAAAAAATTTGAAAAAAAGGCAATGGCTTTTCACTCATATCAGTCAATATGTAGTAGACGTGTGTGGTGTAGGTATATGTGATTTGAGATATATCAGATTTACAGACTTTACATTACACATCCTCGTGCAGACGTCCACTGTGATCATTCTGACTCATCCATGCTATGCAAAGCCGTTTAAGCCGGACTCCACCCACAAAGGAACACACTAACATGAAAATAACAACTGCAACCGCAATTACCGTGCCATACAGATAGATGCGTTCCACAGGCAACGTCGTTCCCAAGACCATGTAGACGCGTATTACGACTTCGAGCATAAGAAAAAAGCCCCAGCCGATCGAGAGCGAGTAATGATACCGCCGAGCGTAGCCACCGACCACGTCCCACATCCAGTCTGTCAACTGCATAGTGTGCTTCTCGCCGGCGGCGTCCACCCAGGTCACGGGGGGCGCGTCTGCATACATTTGCTGCGTCATCATGAACGTCAGAGGCCGCATCTTGAACCAGCGGTTCTTGATGGGTAGCAAGGAGCAAAGGAACAGCAGACTGCTTGTAAATGTAATGGCCGACTCTCGCAGCAATACCGCGCTCGCATCACCTATGTATCATGTCTAGGTGAGATACGAGATGAGACTTCCTATTCAAAATGTACCAGAGACGATGGAAATGGTGGCCGAGACCACAAACCCGATGACCACGATAAATCCCAGGATATCCACGCGGCGTCTTTTGACAAACTTGATGATTACAGATAACAGTGGCGGGATTCCCGAGATCAAGAGCGCGTAGAGGTCAGGAACAAAATTGCGGAAAATATAGAAAAACATCACGGGCATAGCCACGTCGACAATCACCGTACTGAGCATGTTGAACAGCTGAGCGCTGCGTCGCGCACGGGCTGTGGTTGGATTTTCGCCCAAGTTAACATTGTCGTGGCAGTGTTCTCCTTCGTGGGCGAGCAGCGGTTCGGTATCTCTCGCTTCACTCACGTTGAGGGCTTCGTGCTCCTCCGCGTCAATCGATTCCGAATCGCTAGATGATAGGGTACTCCCGTAAGTGTCCCGGCTTCGATCGACCATACAAGAAGAAAAGAAGGTGTGAGCAGGTATTGAAAAAGCAAGCGGGCATCATTGCTCGTCTGTTTAAATATAGAATCAGGATATCCCGGGTAAAAAAAAATAAACACGTCCGTGGATGGAAGCAATGCTCAGCAGCAGCAGTCTGTGTAGCCATACGCACTAGCTTTGGGAATTACAGTTGATTCGTATAATGACAGCATCACATATTCCCATGTTAAAGAGGTGGATACATTCTTCAGATCACAGAATTGTGACCCCAGCATGCCACGATGAAGCGCAGTAGGATGAGATAGATGAATCCCGCATCATATTGTACACCCGCCTCACCTCCGGCCAGTCACCAGCCACAGGCGCCACATTACCCAATCTCGGCGTTGGCTTGGCGTTGCTTGGCTTCCCTAATTGGAACGATCGTCAGAGTATATAGTTTGGCTAACCAATATCAAAAAGGAAAACGCCGTTACTGGACTACCTGGATCAAATGAAGTACCACTGGGGAGAAGTGTCTCATTAAGCCCTTCGCTGAGCACTAAAGCGTTATCAGAAATGGAAGCGGTAGTAACAGAAGCAGCAGAAATATCTGGAGAAGCAACCTCCGTGCAAACACCAGCCAATCCTATACTCAAAGCCCACAGACATTACAGACGAAGTGGTAGCAGCTCAGGGACCGTTACAAGGAAGTGAAGGAAGTGCTCCTACCATAGATTGTCGAAAGGCTGGAAAGCCTGGCCTCTAGCGATCCCTGAAGCTGGACAACAGTCGGCTGCAGCTTAGTACATGTACTGAATAATATATAAATATCGCTATTTATTGACATGCTAGTGTATATATATACATGTATGCGCAAAGTCATCGCAGCACGTCCTACTATATGGTAGATAACGTATATAGTTTTTTATTTTACAAGTTGCCCTATAAATGCTACCGTTTAGACTTTTTCAAAAAGCTTAACGCAGAATAAGATACTTACATAAGGCGTAGTGATGCTACTTACAAATGATGGTGAAAAAGTCAAAGTGTGCGTGAGAGAGGGAGAAAGCGAGGATCATGAACTAGACTGAAGGGTGAGGCGGAGTAGTGGCAGAGATCGGGTCGGTGCCTTCAGAAATGGTTCGGTTCTGATCTTCCTCTTTGCTGCGCAACTGCCCGAGCTCGTTCTCAAAGACGCCTTCTAAGGTTTTGCCTTCACCGTGGACAAAGGTGCCCGGTGAATTGTATGTATAGCAGTTGCGCAGCATGAGTCGCACATCGTTTTCAAACCCTTGGAAGGAGGTATATTCGCCCTTGTTCAGCTTGTTTCGGATCGTACCTAGGTCCATAGGTTCGCTGGTCGAGTAAAAAGCTGAGATAAGACTTATGCTACATCAATCGGACTGCACTTACGTAATGTGCTTATAGTAATCGGGAGCGCCGTCGCGCTGTTCATCCACAGGCTTCAGGAAGAAGCGCCCAGAGGGGTGTTTCTGCAACTTGCCAAGGATCTTGCGCACCTTTTTCTCCTGATTCTTCTCTAGCCCCGGCTTTTGCCCAATCTCCTTGTCAAAGAGAGCCTCCATGGATTTGCCTTCACCGTGGACATACGTCGCAGGCGCATTGTAAGTGTAACAGTTATTGAATACAAGACGTACATCATCTTCAAACTGATGAAAGTCGGTGTATTCAACCTTATCAAGTTTATCCTAAATTCGCTCGTGAGTGTCTTCCTGCATCATACTGTTTATCTACTTACCTTGATCTTGCCAAAATCCATGGGCTTCTTGATGAGATCATAATAGCCAGGGGCCATATCGCGCGCCTCATCAACAGGCTGGGCAAACAGAAAAGCAGAACGATGCTTACGCAGCTTGGCTAGTATGCGCCGACACTCTTTGATAAAACCTGGCTCTTCGCGCTTGGTGCGCTTCGCGGGAGGTTGCTGCAAGGGTGGAGCTGGATGTGGGACGGAGATAGAGGTCGACTCAGAAGGTTCGGGTGAGGCGGTCGACGAGGGTGGTGGGGACACGGGGATTTCTTTTTTAGCCTGGGGTGGGCGGATACGGACAATGGTTTTCTTGATAGGAGGCTGAGGTGGGGTCGATGGAGTCGTTTTACTGTTGTTCTTGGTAGCAGTTGTGGTGGTAGCGGTAGTAGTAGAAGTAGGAGTAGGAGCGGTAGTGGTGGATGGTTGGGTTTCTTTGTCTTTCTCTTTCTCTTTGTCTTTGGGTATGGTGAGCTTGAGAAGGGCGGGCGCAGGCTCATTGGGTTTCTGGGCAGGCGGCATACGAATGGTGACTTTGACACCCGTTTCGAGCGGTTTGAAGATATACTCGCAGATCTGGAGCAGGTATTTGCGTACACAGTGATCCAGCCGTGGCAAATCCTCATCCGAGCTAAGAGTACGATGAGTTATATATTCCTCGAAAGCATCTCCCATGACATACTTGAGCAACTTCCAGAATGTTTGCTTCAAAAAGCTATTTTCCTCAAACCGCTTGCGCAAGTTTTCGATGCTCGTCGCAATCTCGTTTTGAGTCGCCATCTGCCGTTCGCGGAGGCCTTCTTCAAGCACAGTATGGCCTTCCTCTTCAGCGAACTCCTCAGCAAATTTGCTGCGCAAACCGCCCATGCGCTCTCGCATGGCTAATCCGAGCCACGCGAGCATCGAACGTGCCACATAGTGCGCCACGCGCACAGACGGGTCAGACGTCATGACGCTGACAAAGTACTGTGTCAGTTGCTCGTTGTCCACGCCACCCAGCACAAACAGGCTGTCAAAGGCAGCGCAGCGCACATCAATGTAGTTGCCGTATCTATATCAATACGATTGTCAGACCCTTCCTTTCTAATAACATCGTTAATATTACCTTGTGTAGGATAAAAATCGCTTTAGGTCCACTTCCATCAAGCCGTTGAGCATCCACTTCGACATAGTCTAATACCAGTTGTGTTATGAATACTGTAAAGCACTGATGCGATAGATACTTACTTGTATACAGCTCTGGGTCACTTTATTATGGTAGGAAGGTACCACGAAATCGAGGGTACGGAATCGCTCGATTTCTGCTTTGGCTGCTTCGAGGAGCTGTACAGCATTCGGATCATTCTCGACTTGTTGCTCTTCTCGTTCGGGTGCAGATATAAAAGCGTCGCCCAAAGCAGAGATAAGAGTGGCGATATAATAACTGTCGGAGAACTACAGAGGTTGTGAGTGCCACTGGCACGACTCGTCTCCTGGCAGCTTACCTCGTTTCCAGTATTGTCATTGTACTTGAGAAGATCCAAGAGGAACTCGCGTACGCTGAGAGGGACGCGGCCATATCGGTCACGTACCTCGGAAAAGGCAATCACCATGCCTTTGAGAACAAAGTAATCCGGCAAGGCAGAAAAGTCGTTCGACTTTGGTATCACGGGGGTAATAGGGAGATTATCATTGATATTTAGGTTGGAGGCCGTCAGCGCGAACGCGTAGGATTTCTCAAACGCCTTGAAGAGCTGGAGCAGGCCTGTCCAGTTGAGCTCTTCTGTCGCGCACGTTGCGAGGGCATAAGCGGCTTCCATGCGAATCTTGTAGAAACACTTGGGATCGAGCAAGGCGCGTAAAAGACTCGTCGAGGTTTGCAGCGAGGGTAGACGTCGCAATGCATTTGATGCCTAAGAATATATAAGCAAAGCGCTCCATAGAAACCCTTTGCTTTGAGCTTACCTCGTACTGCGCAACGACGTCGCGATCTTTGGTGAGCTGCGCAGCCCACATATAATCCGGCTGATGGAAATCCATCACGCAGAGCCACTCGAACTCGGAATCGAGTCGAATCCAATCAAAGGTTGCGGAGGCGGCTCCACTCGTATCGTCGTCATCCTGGCCCCACTCGTTGATGCGCCACTCCTGACGCTGCGTAGGATCCTCAAACACCGGCATACCCAGGCCGAGCATGGGCGTGATGCCCAGCATGTGCTCCTCGTCCTCCGGGTCCTCTTCCGCAACTGCTGCTGCCGCTGCAGCTTGCTTCGCCAAGAATCGCTTCGTGTTGCGTCGAATACGCTTGTACTTTGTATTGAACTGGACCTCGAATTTGTGCGTCTTTTCTCGAATGTCTAGAATGTGCTCATAAGGCGTGCCATCGGCTTCGTGAACGCGTGCTGTGAGGCTTCCGGTGAAGAGCGTCGTGATCAGACCTTGGTCGTTTGTGAGAGGCTCGCCTGTGTGGACACTGCTTGTGTTGGTCTGAGACATGTAAAATTCGACGACCATCTTTTTGCGGTTGAATTGGTAGGAGAACGTGAAACGTGGACAACCGCTCTTGTATATCCACTCCTCGCCAAAAGTGCGCGTATCGTATCCAGACACTTTGCGGCACATACGGAGAAAGTAGTGAGTGCTAATGGCATTGTTGACGAGTTCACCACTGAGCGCAGACACAAGGATCTTGGGGAGGACACGCGAAAAGCCAAGAGTGTGTCCACCCTTGCACATGCGTTTGTCAAGCATATAAAGAACCAGAGGGGCTTTGAGCTCAATAAAGTCAAGGTCATCGGGGTCCAACGGTTGTGGCAAGGACGAGCTGTACAAGGGAGCGCGGTTGATATCAAGCGAGCAGCACAGGTCAATGTCCTTAATCCGCCATGTCAGTACAAAATGGAAAGAGAGAGAACACAAAGACTCTTCTTTACCCTTTTCATTCGCAAGCGATATTCACTATTGCCGAGGTGACGCTTGATAAACAGGGAAGCCATGAGGTTGGCCAGGCCATAGATAAGCCAAATATCTGGCCATGCTTTGGGTACGATATGGACGCCAAACCATTGACGTGCCAGGGCCAGACTCAACAGGCGCCGTGTATTGTAGGTTTGATCGACCACGTCCGCCGAATACAGCAGGTGCGAGCTATGCATGTAAATGAGATGCCTGACTCGTTCGTTCGCGAAATGTGAGATTACCTGCAAATGGCAAGTGATGCGCATGAATTGGTGTCATTCCATGTATCTTCCACAAAGACAATTTTGTAGTCCGAGAAAGGGTAGGAGCCATATTCTTGACCATAAAAGTGCATCGCCTAGATAGCAGGGTTTCAGCAACCGACTGGACCCTTCCCAAGTCTACTTACGTGCATGAGGAAACTGCAGCTGGTGACGAGATCTTCCTTGTGTCCAGGGAGGGCAAATGCGTAAATATTGGACATCATGTTAATCTCGGCAAGCAGACTTTGCTGCTGGTTCTCGTCAAGTTTGCTGCCTGCTAAGAACTCTTCTTGCAGTTGAGAAGGCGTGAGTTTGATCATGTGGAAGGGGCCGACAGCAAAACCGATGAAAGGCGCGGGGGTGGGCACAGCAAGGCTGTAGCGAACGATTTTCTTGTGGGGGTCGGAGGGATGCGCAACCTGTTCAACGACTTCACCGCAGCACACGACCAGCATTTCTTCATCCTCGTCTAATAGACTGTCTGTAGAGGTGTAGGAGCTGATACGCTGCGGTACGATGAACTCCATGTCCCACGTGCATCGTTCCGAGATGCTGTCGATGCAGGGAAGCCATGCACGCGAGCTGCCAGGCAGTGGCTGATTCACGGTATACATGTGTTGATACCGCTGCACAGGAATAGGGTTAGCGTTAGGCAAGGTTTCTTCCGTTTCTGTTCTTATTCTGTTCTCGCAAAAGACATACATAAGGTGCGCAGTTTGGGTCAGGATGGACAAAGACGACGCCTTCGCGAGGATTGTACAGGGTATATGTGATGCGGATCGTGATAGGCGCGTACGTTTCCGTTGAAACTGTGCTGGAGGTTTCTAGGTTGGCCGTAGGCGTGTTGATGGGTGTATTGGCCGTCTTTGTATTTGTATTTGTGTTTGTATTATCCGTCATCTCTGGTGAATCTAAACCAGCGACATCAGTACAAGTGTATATGGACGACAAAAATAACTCACCTCGCCGTAGCGCTTCATCGTGTAAGGCCTTGGCTTCGGGATTGGCCATCTGCACAGAGGTGAGTTTTTGTACTCAATGGCATGACTACCATATGGGACTTACAGGCTTTACACAGCCTTCAGGCAGTTTGATAGAGAGCTCGCCTTCATCGGCTTCTCGGATCGCAGTGAGGTATCTGCTTTTATAAGTTTGGTGGTGTGAAATGTCGGTTTCGCCTTCAAGCTTAAGATTCGCAACCGCATCGGTGAATTCATGCTCGACAGGTTTATCATTAACAAAGGTCTCGAGGATTCCTAAAGTTTCCGAGTCTGTCAGCTTCTTTCTGAACTAATGCAATGGCCAGTGCACACGCTGAAGCGAGGGTGTTTACGCGTAGGTGTGCGCGCGCATATATATGTGTATATGTATATATGTGCGCATAGGGTAAACAAAAAAGAATAAAACGTACGGCACTGTCGAGAGTTTATTCGCACTGTCGTAAGCGATCCACTGAGTGGTTGTATAATCAGCTCGGCCGATCCCTGTACGTGTTTATTGTTTTCTGGCTGTTAGGAGCTCATGATCAACAACAGAAAACGAGGTAATCTTACGTCTATGCGTCGTTGATCGGGCCGGATTTCGAGTATAAAGTGTTCATGGCTTGTGCAGAGTGTGTCAGCGTATACAGATAGATTTATTTTTCTATAATACTTATAATATAAAGTCCCTCTTGCCTTCGCGCTGCATTGTAGGAGGGCTCAAGCAAGGACAAGAAGGCCTTTCAATGCCGTAGCTCAAAAATATCGAGGAAAAAGCAAAGGCAAAATACTTGCGGGGTTTCAATATGTTAGCTCAAGATGGATACCTTGAAGTCACGTGCATTTTATTTTTTTTTCTCTATTTATCCACGGTTTGACAGCCCCGTAACCCCTGGATTCGATGGATAGAGAGGTCAACAATCTTATGCAATTAAGTGGGCAAATTCTACTTGTTGCACCCCGTATAGAAATGATATTCGATCATATTTTTGATACTGTGATAAGCGAAATCCATTGTTATCTCAAGAGCATATGTATACTTTGAAAAAGCGGAGCTCTTCGTCTTGCCATCATCTTGCTCACATATGCTTCAAGGCAGTGCTGCTTTGATGAAGTAGTGTCTACCAATTATATGCTGCAGCAAGATGTCGCCAGTTGCAGTGGCTGGTGTGGGTCACGCGGAAGGAAGTAGTTGTTTAAAGTCGGATAATACGGGAATAGCACATGGTCTTGACAGAGTGTCGTTGTGTAGTAAAATCCTCAAAAGAGATCTCAACTACCGCTGATAAAGTACTAGCCCAGCATGTGGGAGAAAGAGCGAAGCAGATTGATCTATACAGATAAATCACGTGGCCGGTATTCCTTTTCGACCTTTGCGATGGATTGTCATGCCTGTAGACGTTGTCAACTCTTTTTTCCATCGCCGAAGCATTCCATCATTGGATTAAATAGCATATGCTGTATACTGCATCTAGCTTGAGACACTCTGTAGATCTGAATAACCACTACTTTCGGTCTCAAAATGAATAGAGCACCGCAGTATGCTGTAGCTACGTCACGGCGAATCTGCTTCCATACTTTGCTTGACATGCACCATCCACAAGTCGAGTCAGACATTACGGAAATTCCAAACGGATGTGCATTGACATTTTTTTTCCTTGTTAGAGAAAAAAGGGTGTGGAGCAAGTAAGAATACGGAGTATCAGCAGCAGTTGCCGCTAGAGAAAGAAGGTTTATTCACCTGCAGGAGGAACAGCTGGTGCAATGGTCCGTGCGCCCAGTGTTACAGTGTAATGGCATACAAAGAATGGAATTATCCAACAACTACAAAGCTGACATGTTCATTATTAATGCTATAGCATCCATGTAGGAAACTTGATTTTAGATGGTTCTCCTCATTTGTCTACCACCGAGTACCATGCAAAATGAAAGTTGTATTTAACAGATAGATCGTTTTCAGTTTTAGAGGATCGTTACACTCGCAAGTGATCTAGTTGCTTAACTTTATTTAAAGCAATACAGGAGCCATATCACGGCTTAGGCTTCTCCATATGTGACTGGATGAACAAAGGTATCATTTTCAGGCATTGTTGAGGTGCCTGGCTCTATGCATTGCTTGTCGGTATACTCGTGGTCCTATTGTTTGCTACGGTAGTCGCATATCTCCCACTTAAACACATAATGAAATAAAATAAGTGCAATTTTGAGTTATACGATTGCCTCTGACGTGCATGTGACTCATTACGGCTCCATATAACATTAATCATGGATGTTCATTATCAATTTGAAATTCTTTAGCGTCCACCTTCCTTTAAAAAGGATAACGGTGTACACGTAAGCAGCCGTACGATCCATAAGAGGAGGTCCCTGGTCTGTGAGAAGTCGGCTCTTATCGTGTCTGAGAAATGTCGGAAGTACAACGTGTTATTATTAAAAGACTTGGTCTAGACTGAAGTATACGAGTGAATCCCGTTCTCCGGATACAAGTTACTACGGCGACTGACGACTTGAGGGAAGCGAAGAACAAATCAGATCACGTAAGAGCATTTTCTTATATATTTTTCGGTTAAATGGGAGAACATCAGGAATCCGGCCGTTTAGCAGTATAGTGCGGTTCTAAGCAATAGAGGATCATGTCAATAACAACACCATTTCACGTCAAACGCACGCGCGCTATTTTTCATTTCCCGTTGTGTCACCTTTCACCCCATTGGACGGACACAAAAATTTTTTCTTTTTTCTGGAAATCCCGTCGCTCCATGCACACTTAATGTGCTGCATGTGCCGATCCGTCGCGGATTGAAAAAGAAAATAAGGCCTCCTTGATACTTGTATGTTTTTGCATGACGAGATATGATATACTTATTATAAAAACAAGCCTGCAACAGAAAAGCACGATGTCTATCCGTGCATAAATATGAGCGAAAGAGAAAAAATGGAGACATACGTGAAAAAAAAAACTAAATGAGGAAGATGCTTTGTGAAAATGTATTTGTCTTGCAAAAAAAGGAACTCAAAAACTTTTTTTATAATGAAACTCAAAACATTATGTGTGTGCGTATGTGCGTGTGCGTGTGTAAATAAATAGGAAGAGAATGATGATTTAGCAATTAATAAAGGATGGAGGAGGGGGCGCGTAGTGATGCGGGTAGTCTTCCTTATCATGTTTGTAGGCATGGGGAGGAGACGAGGACCGGATGAGGTCGGCAAAACCGGGCTGGTTCTGTTGTTGCCCTTGCTGCTGGTCGTAAGAAGGTCGATGATGATATCTAGACTCGCGACGTTCATGAGTCTTGAGGTGCTGTGTCAGATTGTCGGATCGAGAAAAGGTCTTTTGGCAGCCGTTGTAAGAGCACTGGAAGGGTCGCTCGAGGGTATGAATGCGCATGTGACGCTTGAGGTGTTCGAGACGCTTGAACCGGCGGTGACAGTCCGGGTGGGTACAGACGTGCTGCTTTTCTGAGTCGTCTCCGGAGGAGGAAGAGGAGGAGGAGTTGAGGGCGGGGTGATGGTCGACATAGTCATTTGGAGGTGCCAAAGGATGTCTTTGCTGCTGCTGTTGCTGTTGCTGTTGCTGTTGTTGATGCGAATGCTGCTGTGTATGGTGGGGATTGTCGTAAGAGCTAAATGACGGGCGATGGTCGAAGGGGGAGCGCTCGTCGAGAAAGCGTGACGGGTAATAACGATTGAGCGGCTGTGCGGTGGGATGAATTTCGCTGGGATGAGCCTGGTGCTGTTGGTGCTGCTGTAGATCGGCGCTCAACAAAGGTGGCGGCGGTGGGCCCCGGGTAAAGCTGCTTGCGGTAATGGCTGCAGCTGCAGAGGTAGGGTCGTAAGCGGAAGGATGCATGTGGTGTGGCGGTGGGAGTGCAGCTGAGAGTGAGGAAGGACCGTTGGAGGATTGGGACGAGATCGACCCGTCGCGCTTTTGCTGTTCCATCGCTTTCTTCGTGTGCGTCCGGTAGTGTGCGTGGAAGTTGTCAGAACGACTGAATCGCTTGCCACATCCTGGATAGGGGCAAGCGTGGGGCCGTTCGCCGGTGTGGACGAGCATATGCCGCTTCAAATGCTCGTATCGTTTGAAGCTCCAACCGCAGTGAGGATAATTACACACGTGTTTGTTCTGCTTGCTGGGTTGTCGTCGCGAGGGCATGCGCTCGGAAAAGGACATGGATCGCTGCTTCTGCAGGTGCACGCTCGCCCAGTACGGCGAGTGCTGATAGTCGTCGATGGACATGGCCGAACCAGTCGAGGCCCGCCGATCGACTGGGTCGTCCACAAAGAGGCGTTGCGAGGCAGACGGTGCAGCGCTCTGTGCCGCAGATGGGGATGAGGACACAGCAGCGGCAGCAGCGGCGGCAGCAGTTGCCGCGGCGGCATAGCTCGAGGAAGGGAAGCCAAGCGGACTGACGTCGGTCGAGAACTTCCGCTTGAAAGGCTCTGGGTGCTGGTGAGGGTGCTGAGAATGGTGTGGGTGGTGTGGGTGGTGTGGGTGGTGTTGTTGGTGTTGGTTCATGGTGACAGAAGGAGATAAGGCCGGTGTCAAAGGCGGTGACAGGACCTGATCTGAGTCGGTGTTACCGTTATTTCCGGCATGGTGACCGTGACTTGTTGGCGGAGGTGGCAGGTAGGACGAAGCGGGCGGGATACGCCGCGGTGACATTTGCTCAAAGCAGTAGTTGGTGGTGGTAGAATCCATGGCAAGGAAAGAAAGAGAGTGAATGGAAGAAAGGGTCGTATATAAATGGGTCGGAGGGGCGGTCAATGTTCCTTTTCGTCATGTTAGGTCAAAAACCTTGTCTGTAGACGGGATCGTCGATTACCTTGCCTCCAGATAATGTGCTTCGTAGCTAAATTTGGTTATATTGACTAGAAGAAGGCCTTTGCGACATAGGATCAATTTCAAACGAACCCATAGTATGCTGCTGTGGCCGAGCATATTAGACTTTTTTTTCTTGCTTCCTCAATCCCTATAGCCCCCTCATGACCTACAGCGCAGTGCATGCGCTCACTAAGTATCCAAATGGTTTACTCGTAATAATCTAACTGCTCAAACACATTGCGCTCGTTGATTCAAGAGCGGGACCTGTCATAGACGAGCTCCTTTCTAGTTAATTCGTTCTCATCTCAGCTGAAATGGTTAGTCCAATAGTAATTATACATCCATAGGTTGGCCCCGCAAGAAAAAATTTTTTTGGGTTCGTGCATGGTTAGAACATGCTTGTTCGAAACCCCTTCCTGGATTCATGTTCTCTGGATGATGGGGTCTTGTATGTGCTCCATGACCTTTTTTTTCTTCCTTTTTCTTGATCTCCTCTGTCCTTCCAAGGGTGATATCCCCTTTTAACCTACTCCGTCTTCTCATCAGCGAGCATCACCCAAAAGAAAGTCCATTAATCTCCTGCGGGAGGATAAGGGGAAGGGGTTGGAAGGAGTTGGTAAAAGATGATGGCAGCCGAGGGTTAAAGTAAAAAGAACACCTGCAGCGAGCAATATAAACATTGAATCAATAGAAAAAGTGGGGCTGCGCGTTGCTTCCTCCTTGCGTCCTACCAAAAGGTGAACAAAAGGGGTGGCATAAATTCAGGAGTATCTACTCCTGTCTCCGTACTCCTAAACCCCTTTCACCTCTTTCTCCGTTCCGCTTCAGCGGGCAACTTTACCTCCTTTTTCTTTTTCTTCTGACTGTTGCTCATACTTTTTTAGGCTTTGTATGTTAACTATAGATTGTCAGTGCAAATATAGCGCAAGGAAATATCGTCAACTCAGATGTCATCACCACTCGTTTGTTTGTTGTTTATTATGAGGAAAAAGCAACAGGAAACATGTGCTGCCGGCAGATCACGCTACTTGTTTGATTACTTTGTATTTTGAGTGGCGCGTGCTCCATTCACAAGTTGACCCTTTTTCTTCTTTTGATGTGGGAGATAACAGCTTTGGAAAGGGTAGACAACCCCCTTCAGCAGCGCCCGCGCGCGCACGCACGGTCGCTTCGATGGATTTGGACCCATCATGTGTATACTGTACTTGGTCCCAGGTACCACAGAAAAGGAGTGGATTATGTATTTTAATCATCAGAATGTCACTCACTATGCTGCAGGTTTTAGCAGCAGTATGACCGGAATATATGTACTGAATATCTTTTTTTGTGTTCTCTACTTTGCCGATCGTTCTGGATAGGAGGTGCGACCTCAAGGAAAAAAGGGAAGGGGGTCTGCGATTGCGGGGCAAAACAAAAATAAAGGATGCCCGGTTTAGCTCTGAGTATGTGTGTACGCGTTTCTTTGATGCGTCAACAGGTGCCTATCATATCCCTTGCATCTACAGTACCTTTAAACAGTACGTAATCTACTGCTGCCTGGCCCCGCGCCCCTAATCTAGACCCTTTGGAATAGAACCCTGTGAGACGCATACGAGCGCGCAGTAGAAAAGAGAAAAAGCGGCTTCGAATGACCGCAGCTGGACGCTGATTCGTGTGTGAGGATGAAAGGTGCATATGTATATGTATACATATATATTTTAATGGGGGGAAGAAACGTCGCAATGCTGCATTCGTGTCGAGGAAAACCAAAAGCTTTGTGTGACCGATCCGTCACAGACTTCCTCCAGGTTCATATCGCGCCTTTTTCTTTGTAGCAAGACATGGCGATAAGAAAATGTGCATGTGGGTCGTGCGCGCATGGCTACTAAATCAGTTCTCCAACCGAGAGTCAGGCCAATGCGTTGGCAAGGAGAAAAAACGACAAGGATCATGTATTAGATCCTGTTTAGGATCATCCTATTTAGGATCTAACACGTCGATCTCGAGGAGGCTAGCGTGCAATGTAGAAGTGCTCTCTCTTTGTGAGTTTCCTCGATCATTTGCTATTGTTCCTTGCAATTAGAAGAAGAAAAGAAGAGATAGACAATGCCAACTCCTCAGTGAGCAGGTGCCTGACTTCCCAGGGGAGAAATAAGAAAAACGAGTGAGAAAAAAACTTCGACATCAATAATGAACAATGCGATGGTAGAACGGGAGGGAATCACGTGGGAATAAACGGGATACTCCAGGTGGAAATGAATGAAGGTCAAGAAACTCTATGCGCGGGCGCGTGTAGTATGGGTCGTGTGTAATATGGGTCGTGTGTCGTACAACACGGAAAAGGGAAATTGATAAAGTCGGATAGTTCTGGTCTCGGTGGATGCGAAAGGGTTCAGATGGGACCGAAACGGCAATGGAAGCGTGCACGTACGGCGTTTTTATCCTTCAATGTGTGCGTGTACGTGTACGTGAGCTGGTGTGTGCGTGTGGGCGTGCGTGTGTGACGTGATGGGAATATATTTGCATAGGAATAGGTGTCCTGGCTGTTGACGTCGCCCTGTCATGCCAGTAGGTAAATAGGTCATACGACCTAAAGTCAAAAAAAAAAAAGTTACCATTGTGGGAGCATGTAAACAATTTGAAAACTTTTATTCACTTCCCCTTGTGTACCTTTCGTATATCAGTGGGTTGACCACAGACTGGCAGTCAAGCTGATACTCATCAGGGGCACATCTAATTTTCTATCACAACATGATCCGTCAACACACACACATAATACATGTATACGACAAACGGAACGATGTTGGATCTATTTTGAACTTTACCGAGTAGGACGATGATACTTAATTAGAGTTTGATAAAGTGGTATAGAAGTGAGAGAGGTGTGATTACTAAAAACCAGAGAGAGGGTTCTAGTATTTTTGGGATGTTTCCATTATCCCAATTTATGAATTTATGAGTAAGAGACAGATGATGATGCTGGGATGGTCGGCTGAGTCAGCTATCATATTCACCTTGCTTTTTCCGTTTTCTTTTCTCCTCTTCATTTTTTTCACCTGCTTTTCCACCTCTCGTTATGCCTTATCCACCTCAGCAAACGGAAGCAGAACATAAAATTCTGCTGTCAGACGCGATCGACTGGGCGCTGGCGCATGGTCTGGTCGTGCGGCCCACGGTGGAAAAACAAGCTCATTTCAGCAACCACAGCGCAGTGACGCACGCGCCGTTTGCGCTTTACCCCACGCCGTTCCCACGTGCAGAGTTTGAGAAGGCTCAAGGTCTTCAGCAACCCTGGAATGCTCTCATTCACAAGCTTAGCCTCGACGACGCTCTTATCGCCGAAGTCATGGAAACGTAATTCACCTCGTAACGCGCCATTGGCTCATCCCCTGAACCCATCCATCGCTCTCTTCTTTAGCCTCTCTCAGGTCGATGACTTTATGCAAAAACTCTACGACATTTATTTGACCGTTAGAAAAGAAGGCATAGCACAGGTACTCCCCTTCACTTCACTATGCGACGGTACCCCTCCAAACAGGCTGTTGACCGACTTGTATAGCCGGCATCCCTCGGCATCCATCGTTGCGATTACCTTTTACACGCTGAGCCGGGCGCGGATGCGAAGACGGCGCGTATTAAGCAGGTCGAGTTCAACACAATTGCTTCAAGCTTTGGCAGTCTCAGTACCTGCACCAGCAAACTGCATCGGTAACGTTCAGGAACCATAGACTTAGATACCATATGTAACTCGGATTGATTGCGACAGGTACCTGTTGCAGGCCGTCGAGCACTATGCCGGAGGTCAGATCAATGTCGACCAACTTCCGGAGAACCGGTCAATTGAGGCCATCGCAAGCGGTATCGCGAGTGCATGGAAACTCTATGGCAACCCTCAGTAGGTCGATGGCTCTTTCGTTGACTGGGAATTTTTTCTTGTTTGTTTTTTGCTGATATGAAAAGGCAACCTTTTCCAGTGCCAAAGTCCTGATGATTGTACAGCCAGGAGAACGGAATGCTTTTGATCAGCGGTGGATTGAGTACCATCTTCTCGAATCGTAAGACCATTACACCAACCCGTGGTATGACTTTGATGCTGAGTCAGCCCATAGACATGGCGTCCGTGTGATGCGACGCACCTTGGCACAGGTGGCCGATACCGCTTCGCTGGATACCCAAAACAAGGCGCTTAGAATGTAAGTGAACGCCACGTGCGAATGAGGTAATAGGGGGTGGCTCATCCTGCAATTACAGGGAAGGACAGGAGATTGCCGTAACCTACTTCCGAGCCGGCTACGGCCCGGAGGACTATCACAGCCAAAAGGTAAAAGAAAGGCGATACTTTGTAGAATGACAACCTTACAAAAGAAGGAATGGGAAGCACGGTTGATTATCGAGCGGTCCTTGTCGATCAAGTGCCCGACGGTCGCGTATCAGCTTGTGGGCGCCAAAAAGGTGCAGCAAGTGCTTGCCATCCCGGGCCGTCTCGAACAGTACGTGGATGTGTACACGGCCGACTTGTTGCGCGAGTCCTTTGCAGGATTGTACCCGCTCGATGAGACCCCCGAGGGCCAACGGGCGTATGAAATGGCCCTGAAAGATTCGGAGAACCTTGTCATGAAGCCCCAGCGTGAAGGTGGCGGTAACAATATCTACGGCGCCGAGATTCAGGATACGCTCCGGAAACTGTCGGCTGAGGAACGCAAGGCGTATATCCTTATGGACCTCATCCGCAGTCCACCCCTCGAGAACCTCATGGTACGCGAGGGCCAACTGATACACGGCGATGTCGCGAGCGAGCTCGGTATCTACGGCGTTTATTTAAAGTAAGTCATCGGGCGAGAGTAGCAGTGCATACGCGGCTTACTGTTTGCTCTAGTGATGGTGAGAAGACGGTCGTCAACGAGCTCGGCGGCCACTTGCTGCGCACCAAGGGGCATACGACGCGAGAAGGCGGTGTGGCGGCTGGCTTTGCTGTCATTGATAGCCCACTGCTCGTGTAGAAAGGAGGGTCTCCGGGAACATAATAAATTGCGGAAGGGTGATAGTTATCAGCAGTAATAGATCAATTTTTTTGTATGACATAAGCATGGAAATGATTACATGATCAAATGCATAAGAGATAGATAGATTTGATTGCGTGAGATTAATATAATCAGCGGGGGCAAATGGATTGAACGAGAGAAAAAATACACAGGTTGGCCATGTTCGAACCGACGATCAAGTACAAGCGTGTGGACCAAGTCCAGCAAGTCACGCAATCCCTTGACAATCTCACTGTCAAAGAGGAGCAGACCAAGCCGGAGGGACCCAAGAGCGCTGCGGATACGCAAGAAGAGAAGGGCACAAAGGAGCAAGACATAACAAAGACAGCGACGGAGGACCCTGAGAAGGAAGAGCCCGAGGAAGCACCCGAGAAGAAGGAAGACAACGCAATCGCAAAGAAGGAGCCCACCATTGAAGTCGATCCTTCTGACGATGAGCGCATTCTCATTACGCTCGGGTCGGGCAAACAGTACACAGCCGACCGGTATTGTCCACACGCCGGAGCCGACCTGACCTACTTAGGAGAAGTAGCAGAAGATGAATACCCACCCGAGATCGGTCCCGTCTTACTCTGCACCCTTCATTATTGGGAGTTTGGCCTCGATAAGGGCGGTCGCTCCGGTGGTGGCTGGGCATCCCTAAACGCCTGTCCTCACCAAAACGATTGCAAGAAGGACGAGAAGCTTGACTGGTAATCCATTCGTCTCTTCTTTCCCGTCTATCTATCTGTACTCTATCTCTTTGTGCTTGTAATAGACATTTCGTATATACCCAACCCGTGAGCACGTTTCCTTGTATATCAGGAGGACGGGGAGGCAGGGCATGCATCTTTCCAGAAAAGCTCCAACCTCCAAAGTACCATTTTGTGTATGCGTGGCGGACACTGCCGGAGGGGGAGCACCCCTTTCTCTGTGGACTCACGCGCTTGTGCATCCAACGGGGGCCATTCCCTTATTCATCCTACCCTGGGCCTCCTAGATGACGCCTGCCATGATACATAATGCATGATAGTCACTCCATGCCCTCCCCTCCCTCCCTGTATGCAATGTACGTGTCAAAATCTCCATAGCATGCCTCGTAAACCCTTCTTTTCTTCGCTTCTGTGGGTGACACACATACATCCGAGATCCCATCACTTCAGATACCTTCGCGAGAGAGTGTTCTTGGATGCATGTTTTTACATAAAATCTTCTTCAGCTGCATTGATATCCTCGACCTCATGCTCGCGATAATTGCTGTGCATTTGTCGTTCGTCAAACATGGCCTGGATTTCCTTCTCGGCCTTGCGCTTTTCGGCCGCCTTGCGCTGCGCTTCCTCTTTCTACCCTGGCAATGAGTACGTCTGTCTACAGCACTGTTTCACCTAAGGGTACCTCCGTCAGTTCAGCCAGACGCATGGCCTTGCGGTCCAACTTTTCGCGTTGGATCTTTTCTGCCATGAGGTCCGGGTGGCGCTCTTCCTTGGTCTTGTTGAGGCGGTTGACGATTTCGTTGATGCGCTTTTCAACATGCACGCGTCGGACCTTCTTGTGGTTATGAAAGGTGACCTGACCTGTCTCCATGCCCTGCGTCTTTTTGAGATTGTCCCAGGGCGTGTAAATGATGGTCAGGTTGTTGCGCTTGTTGCCCTCGATACTGTTGGCCTTGACGAGCTGCGCACAGTCATCCACAACCGCTTCGGGGATATCATCCCAGGTCTGGCCTGGCTCCAAGCGCACATACACGTGGGCACTCGACAATTTGTCGACGTGGAACTGCGATTATTGGTATACCTGTTAGCAAATGCCCCTTCCTCTCTACTAGCGCTCAGTTCATGGATACACACCCTAAGTGAACTCGTCAGTTGTCTGCAGTCATAGACAGCTGAAATAAAACTTACCAGATATCCTCCGGGAAACCATACTTGATCAGGTCCTCGTCTGGCATGTTGTAAGTCGGGTCACTCGGTTTGAAATGTTTCAGACTTACTTTCAAACTTATCCTTGCCCATGTAAATGGTCACGGGAGGATCAACCACTGAATAGCCTTGATGAGCTTACGTTGAAACGACTCGCAAGCTGCAAGTGGGCGTACCATTGCTTTTAAAGTACAAGACCATTGGGGAATATGTGTATGTATCGAAGGATAAAGAAGAAGTGGCTTTGTTGTCCATACGACCAGCCGCATGATTTTTACACGTCGTCTTCTCACCGGTTATTTCTGCGTAAGAAAACAAGTGGTATACCTGCATCCCATATAATGAGCAGCCTCGCCGGGCCCATCCTGCTCACACCACCTGAGCAATTTGGCAACGTGGAACCGGGCATATACCGGTCCGACATGCTTCAGCCGCTCCATTTCCCATTCATCAAGCAGTTTGGTTTCAAGACCGTCGTCATGCTCAGCCCCGAAATGCCCAACCGAGTCACATTCAACTTGATGGAAGAAGGCGGCATGAAGCTGGTAGGCATCCGAGGATACGTCAATGTATATATCTGCACGTGTTGCTTATGTCATTCTGGTAGGAACACTTGGGCATGGCCACCTGGAAACCGACCCAGCCTTCCACGTGGCGCCCTGTGTCGGAAGAACTGATCAAAGAAGGCCTCGAGCTTATTCTCAACCGTGATACCCATCCTGTTCTTATCATGTGCACGCAAGTAGCAGGATATCTCGTATTGAACCATGCATTCTCACCTATGCTTGTTCCTTCTTCAATAGGTCGGGCATCCACGAGACGGGCACGCTCGTCGGCTGTCTACGCAAGCTCGAACGATGGAACTTTTCTTCCATCATTACAGAATACCGCGCTTATGCAGGCACACGCGCACGTTATGTCAATGAACAGTTCATTGAGCTGTTCGACCTGGATCTCGTCACACTTCCGGCCAACTTGCCGCCCTGGCTGATTGACCAACAGAACCTCTTGGTAAGTCCAGAGCATACGTTTTTCATTTAGATTTCATTTAGATACTCACACGTCGGATAGGCGGAAGAGGAAGAGGAGGAAGCGGCCAGACATTAGTTCGATATTTGTAAATAGCAACAGAAGATTTATAGCACTCTTTCGAGTTTCTACATAGTAATACACAACCCGCAAAGATATTCCCCCCCCCCACCTTTATATCCCAATGCGGTTAAGGACACGTTATTTCGGTGCAAGGCAGAAGCTCTGGAACTTTTTCGCATGACCCTATCCCATTTACCAGATTATTGTGACCTACGAGCACAGATGAATGGCTACACAAAAAGAAAACAAAGATCGGCGGACCAAAAATGGGCACCATTCATTATTTTTTTCTTTCGTGTTCATTCCTTCATTCAATTTGGCTTATTCACTCGGACGACCTGCATCAGATACCAGTCCATGGCGTTCCAAAGTCTTGGCGCTCCATCGTGCGCTACACTATGTCGAATCGCTCAAACCTGAAAAAGGAATGCCAAGACAGCAGTGTACCTGAATACCATGGAAACGCTGGCTTTCAATGAAGTGCTGCTGCTCGGGTGGTACAGAGTCGCGCCAAATAGGCCATTGCTCAATCTTCCAAAGTTCTATTACTTCATTACGCCAATAAACGGATATTTGCTTCGGTACAGAAAAAGAAACTCAAAACAATCTTTGCACTTTTTGAGGAGAGTATATCACCGTTGAAATCTTCAGCGTTCCTTTGTGTGAGTGTATATTGGATGAAATGATAATGAAAGTGCGTGCCAGAGTGTGTGGGTGCAAAAATTGTGCGGTGTATATAGTAGAATGGGAAGCTACATAGAATGGTACATCTTCATGCTCGTTTTGTGCTATGAATGAGAGAAAGGGAGAGGAGTGAGAAGCCCTTTACTTTATCTGTTTGTATGCAAGAGAAAGAGGGAGAGACAGGTTGGTAGCGATCGAGAGGCACTGAGACAAGCATAAAACAAAAAAAAATAAAGGTACGTTTTAAGCGAATGTCATGGCAAAGGCGACCAAGGCGAGAAGAGCAGCGGTGGCCATGGGTTGGAGCGAGGTAGCCGCGGACTGCTCTGAACCGTTCGTAGACGCGGGGTTCGAGGCGTCACCCGAGGCAGACAAGATGGCGGACGTGGGGATCTGGGCGAGCGAGACCGACGAAGACGCACCGACGTTGCCAAAGCAGTAATGGTTGGAAGAATCGACGCAAATAACGTTCTGGGAGTTGCAGAGACAGTTGGCAGTGCCATTGAACTGGGAGCTGCATTCCGTCGGCACAGCAGGGCAGCTCGAGTTTTGAGTAAGCGTCGTCGAGCCCCAGCAGTACTGCTTGTTGTCATTCTGGCATACGGTAAGCATGCCACTGCAGCGGCAGGTCACGGGCTGTTGAACATTGGAGCACACCGCAGGCGTTGCGCACGTCGTGTTGGGCAGCGTGTCGTAAGGCAGACCGGCTTCACGTTTGAAAAGCTGGTGGAGCTCTTCGAACGTCTCGGCGTGCACTGCAATGAAGCACGCAAGGGCAAGGATCAGGTAACGGAGCATTGTTATTTGTGTAAAATAAAAAAGTAAGGCAGAAGAAAAAAAAAGAGAAAAAGAATTAAAAGAACTCAAGGCGCTATGTATAGCGAGTCGGCCCATCGTCGATGGGGGACGGACTTGTATCAATCTTTTTTGCGGACTCTGAGCGATACCCGTCCGCATTTGGTAAATGACCACGTTTGAATCGAACCCTGGCCTCGCCTCATTGCTTTTTTTTTTTTTCACTTCCCCTATAATTCCGCCGAACAGGAACATTGTGCCTTCGTGTATGTGTGTATGTGTGTGTCCAATTTTTTTTAATTGGTGCCTGATTACCTTTTTATTTTCCCATTGGGATCCGGACCCTTGGGTGGGTGCGTATGCAGATGTATATATGCGGGACCTTATGCGTGGCTTTCATAATTTTTCTATAATCAAGTTGCAGCCTCTCTTTTGATGCACCGACGACAAAGCGAGAACCATCGAAGCGGACCGTTCATATGTTTTGGGTTCCGGCGTATGATAGAAGCCCCTTTCTATTGTGTGCTAAGATGGATATACGTCTTCTGCCTGTTACAGAGGCTGCTCCTTCCCTATCTTTCTCGCCCTCGGAGGCGCAAATGACTTCCGCCCGCCACGGAAGGGGAAAGGTTGCGTGTGTCACGCTGCACCGGCAATGGCCGCGCCATCTCAGTAGTCTGCTTTTTTAGCGTATAGTTAACATGCTCTCGTCTGATGCGGGCGCCATTATCTAAATGCTCTCTCGGTGCTCGTAATTTATTATTCTACTACGTCGCGTAGCAATAAGGTGCTACGCCATTTCTTCTCTTCTCTTTCTTTTTAATAATTTTGAACTACTCACAAAAGCCATAGCAAACGAATCAAATGTCCCAATGCATGGAAAATAGCAACGTGGATCCGAGTGAAATCCCTATGCTGTATACGACCCTTAGATGAGCTATCTATGGCGTAAAGGCGCATCATTGTTTTGGTTGCCTGCATCCCAATAAAGCAAACAAAAACTTGTCAACGCATTTTTTGACAGATCGAAAATCCGCGGGATATCGATATGTATATGTGGCTGTTACAGGTAGCAAGGCTTTTTAATGGACGTTTCGAGCGTCCCTCTATCCCATTCGAAGCCTATTTGCAATGGCAATACGAGTATGACAGGCACTATATCATCCTACTTTGCCTTCTTGATAGGGAATCTCTCAAATGCTTAGCGGCACGTGACATAAAACTGATATGGAGTCAAGTACATAAAGGCACAAAATGTCTTCCGATTTTTTTTTATCGCAAACAACCTCCACCGAGGAAAGACTGAAAGAACAGATAGACAAGTTGCTGCTAATGTGTGAGAGAGAAGCCTGTCTCTCTGTTTTATATAGGATATCTAATTTGAATTTCCCAGGATGGGATTCAATTTCAGCTTTCCTTGTGAAGAATGCAAAAAGTAATTGGATCCGCTGAATATATCAAAAGCCAGATGGGGAGCTTCTTGGTCGCACAGCAGACCGAACCACTCTAAATCATTCGTTCCCGCCTTCCCTTCTTTCTTGTCAGCGCACTCTCTCTTTTTTCGCGCCTCTTTTTTTTTCCCCATTTCTTTTTCCTTTCTTATCGTCCTTTGTCCTTTAGTGCTGGACCCCTATCCACTGTCCTTTCTCTTGTCATGACGCATTTGAGGTAAACAGATTCGTGAAACGCATATGGCCGCATCCCTGATCCACTTCTATTTCCTCTCCTCGCAGTGACTTTTCATATTTAGGTACACCTTACCACTTGCATGCATAACAGATACAGTACAGAATGGCTCATTCTTTCCATTAGAGCGCTGTGTCATCACCGTCTACATTACGTCCTATCTTGTCTACAGCATTTATCAAAATGACAAGTTTCGATGCATGAGTCCACGAAGGTTGATTGGTGGTGAACTACGAACTATCATCACGTACATCATGTTTATCATGATGACTACACAAGCGGCATGGGGTAATGGAGTGTTTCTAGTTTGCTATGTTTCTAATTCATATGGTTTGTGCAATTAATTAATCTCGGTGAGTAGATTTTTTTGCAACGTACGTAAAATACGACGAGGGTTACATGATGCTGCCGACCGGATCGATCATCACCAAACCCTTCCAATTCTGGTCGCCCGAGAACCAAAAACCCGTTCAGGTCTGTTTCAAAGAAAAAGAAAAGTCTCACGAAATATGCGATGCAAATTTGCATGTGTGTGACCGTGTCACTAAATTCAAATCTTCAAATCTTCATAACGCACAGCCCATGGATTACATGCAGTGCATCACATTTAGTTTCCATACCAGCGTCTTTTTCTTGATGCAGTGTTTCTGGAACTATCTCTCCAATAATGTCGCAAAGAAGAGCTTCATGAGCTCGTTTGAGTTCAAATTTTACATTGTCTGGTAAGTCCTGTTTCTTATGATGATTGTATTTAACTGTGTAACGACTCAACTGTTCTCCGACCGCTTAACAATAGGGCCCTGGGAAGCATGGCCATGTTTCCTGTCCTACAATGGCGCTTTCGCAATGATGAGCTCCTCAGCGAAGTCGTGCCTCAGTTTGCCTATGGCGGAGAAGGTACAAACGAATTAAACACGACTTATTCGGGTCTAACAAGTATATCACAGTGTTAATCACAGCCTGTCTCGGTATCCGATCGAACTTCCGTTTCAAACGTATCATTGCCAGCGCTAAACGCAGCCAAAACAGCTCGCATGTTGGCGTTGTCAATCGGCTTACGTACTTTAAGGAGATGAATTTTTTCTTGACGATTGGATTGTTCAGCTACGGTGCCTCGTTTGTGATTCTCTGTGCTGATGGTTTGACGCCCGCCATGACCATTAACTCGGTAAATTTTGGCAGGGAAAAGAGAAACACGTATACTAAGTCTTACTACGTATGCTTTAGAGCAAACTGGCGACCGATATTTTGATCTGCAATGCCAACATGTGCGTCGTCATTATATGGCTACTCTTTGTAAGTGACCTTCTGCAGGAATTTCCCACTTTGAACAGCACTCATTTTTGCTGGCTAGATTTCTATTTTCCATCCGCGACGCCATTATGCGGCGAACAATGCACTCTCTTCCCGGACAGGTGGAAATGATTCCTTCGAACCCTCAAAGAACGACGTCGAAATGACCACGCACACCAGCCCGCAACGCCTCAGCCAACGCGTCACCAACTTTGTCGCCCACAATAATAGCAACAATCCACCCTCCTCGGAAAAGCACGAAGAACCCACCAGTCCGATGAATGAAAACAACTCTGGTGTGTTTATGCGCAGCATGGCACCGATGCACGTCGATTACCCGGCGTCGGTCTCTACCGAGACGGCGCCTTTGACGCACTCGGCTGCGTCGCCGGGTGGGTCCGTGCAAGGCCGCAAAATCTCGATCGAAGACCCGTACAGTTCGCAGTCGGTCTTGTTCTCGATGGTCGACACGCGCTACCCCTCCTCTCAATTGCAAGCACCGCGGTACCCGTCGCCCATGTCCGATGTGTCTGCGTACCATACGCGAGAACCATCGCCCTTGGCTTCGCAAGTGCCGACGGTGTCCCAGTACGATACCCGGAGTGCATACGGTGATATTGCCGATGATTATCATGATGACACCACCGGTCAGGCCCGCGCGCCGCCCCCGCTGCCAGCTGCCGGGACCGCGGAGCCTGGCCGTGAGCGCATGGTCACCGACTGGCTGTGGCAGTCTCCCTCTGGCCGTAAACAAACCTAAGCGTCCATCTCATTTATTTCTCCTTCTATTATTTACTACCACTTAGTTGCACCTTCCCTCGTCCGTCTCATCCCTCCTATTCACGTCTCTTTTTTCCTTTTCGTATATATTAATCTGCTAGTATATTTCTGTATCTATATCGTTTTCTGACAGCGATTCATATGTACACATTTCCCGTTTGTTTTCTTTCTTTTTTCTTTCTTCCTTCTGCTGAATACAGTTTGGTATACATATCTTTGGCCAAGATTTACTGCAAAGGTTCGAGCACGACTTGGCTGAGCATGTCACGCATTTTTTCGAGATCGGGAGTCAAAATTTCTTCGGCGCGTTCGATGTCATCTGCCGAGACGAGAATGTTCGCAGTCTTGAAGGTACTCAGGTACAGCAAGTTGATGTGGGCCTCGGCCGCCAGCGGCTGCGAGATGGAGCGCACAATACCGCAGCGATCAAGATTCGAACCCGCGAGACTGACCTGGATGACGCGCAGCGGCACCGACTCCTCGTCTTGGAAGAGGGCCTGCTCCTCAAAGAGTTCAAGCATGGCCTCGTCGGCGATGAGCGAGATGCCTTCGTTCGTGGCGGTGTAAGAAAAGAATCGGTGAGTCCTAGATAGATTATTCATAGGATATGATATGATGAAGAGCACGACCAGGAACGGACATGTCAATACGATATGGTAAAAATGAAAGAAATGAGTATGACGTACGCTGCATCTCGCTGAATCAGTTCTGGGTAGGACAAGATTTTGAGGACCGTCATCGCCCAGGACGACCGGCAATGGGGGTTCAGGCCCGCGCATCTCAGCTCATTGGGCAGCACGCTGCTCTCGATATCAACTCTGTCATACTGCTCTTCTTCTGGCTGGACGTGTTCGGGTTGGGTAGAGGCAGTATCGGTGGAGGCGAGTGACTCACTGGAGACATTGGGGTGGACGGTGCTACTCGCGGCAGATGAGGTGTGAGAGACAGTAGGGAAAGGAAGGCTATCGACCAGCGAAAGGCTGTCTTCGTCAATTTGGAATCCGTGCTCTAGCAGAGTCTGAACTGCCTGCCGCAACCGGCGTTCCTTGATCTAGTCGTAGGACTATGTCAGCATCCCATCCAACGGTACATAGCACTATCTGATGCATACCAGGACAAAATCGGTTTGATATGTGGACATGTAAAAGATGGAAAACTTGCTCTGTGCAAGCGGTTCGGATAGATCACTGATACGCTTGCCGCTGGCGTCTAATGCAGAGAGTCGCACAGTGGTATTAGATAGGAACGACCAGCCCATTCTCATGTAAATGTACCTTGGCCGCCCTCATCATCGACTTGCAAGACGCGATAGACATCGGATGAGGTGCCGGTATCCTCAGTGCCGGTCAGGAACGGTAAGAAGTCATGGTCGATGGCGGACTCGCTCGCGACAATAGAGACTTCATACGCATTTTCTGTAAACGAGAAAAAGTAGTCGGGTCTGTACAGAAAGCATTGGAAGTCAGCTTCGTTTTGTCACCCACCACGGGCTGGTGTTGCAGAAACTTACGCTCGGCTGTCCTCGAATATACACGTTTTGACAATGGCGTGCGTGACATGCGCTAAATGAGACCTTGGAAAATGTAGAAGTTTCAATCGTGCGGGAAGTAAAGTGATCATGGCGAGTTGGGAGGACGACGAGGAAAGAAAGAAATATAAAATAAAAAAGAGCAGAACACCGTGCAACAATCCTATTTTTCCTTTTTTTTTTTTTTTTTTTTTTTTTTTTTTTTTTGCGCGCGCACACAGACATATCAGTCCAACGAGACAGATAAGATACCGAAAAGCTTGTTTTTTCTTTTTAGGCGGCGCGATCGAATGCTTTTGTGTTACACTCACTCTAAGATCTTGGTGACACATGCACACACGCCATTTTGACTCACCCATGCGAAGAAAAGAAAAGAAAAGAAAAGAAAAGGGTCGTATAGGTACCATTTAGTACCATGCGTCTGTATTGCAGTGGTGGATAAATTATATTCTATTGTAAGGTCTATGAAAGAATGCGTTTATAAGAGACAATGGGACCAAGTGTGACGATACGCATGTGTGTCCATGTGCGTGTGTGTGTGTGTGTATGTATGATGAATAAGAATAAGATAATAACATGTAGAACGAAAAATTAGGGGAGGGTATACAGCAATCGAACCGATCAAGAGCGGACCAACAAGCGTTCTTCATCGTCAGGATCATCGTGGAAGTCGTCGAGGTCCGTTTCCTCCATCAGCGCCCGCTGGTATTCTGCCTCGCGCTTGCCGCCCCATCGCCGGCGATGGTCGCGTCGTGTCGTAATGAGATAATCCAGCATAAATGCAACCAGCAATCCCAGCGTGCCACCCACCACGTTCGCCACAATATCATACCCATCAAAGGTACGATACTAGATGTGTGTATAAATAGAGCGGTTAGGACCACACAACGAAAGAGGGACAGGCACTGACCGGCAAGAGACCCTGGACAAACTCGCTGAGAACAGCGACACTAAACAAGACTACCGAGGCCAGCACGAGATTGCGCTTGTAGGACAGATTCCACAAGAAATACAGGCACACGGCCAACACAAAGAACGCACCAAAGTGGAGTGCCTTGTCATTCACCGCCTCGTGCAAATGCACAGGTGCAAATCCGAGTACACCAAATACAATCAGCAGAAAAAAGATTGCTACCAAGATTCGTAATCGCATCGTCCCGAGTTTTTGATCAATAGGAAAACAAAAAAGAAGAAAAAATACGAGTGGGTGGTTGGTGACCCCACCTCATGCTCATGGTTATTAAACCCCGATAGACGATGGAACATCCAATGAAAACCTCACCATGCTCTCAGGCTCGCGCTGCGTGCAAATTCCCACTATTTTCTTCAACGTTCAATTTCAATATCTCAAGCAAATCCCTTTTATGCTCTTAAAATACTTTCCTACCGCAGAATTCCCGGTGGAATTGCCTTTCACCACCACGTGCTTGCTGATTGTAAACAGTGGACATGTCTCTAATGTATATATAATAGAAAACAATAGCTTGGCGTGCGCGTTTCCATATGACTGTTGCCGACATATCTACAGTAAAGGGTCTGATGTGAAATGAGATGGGCAGAAGTCTATCATAAGCTGAAGGATACTTCAAAGTTATCGAAGCAGACGAAAGTAGGTAATCATCTACCCATGAATTTGGACACATTTTTCCATACGCTGAGGTCAAGGCACAGGTCAACAGCTTTCCCGCTCTACACAGTGCCTGATGTGCTGGCTATTCGCCCATCTTCTGTTATCTGTGTCAGATATTGTGCTGATATCTTTGGCGATATTTTCATAGACAGAGCGTGGGCGCTTTTAGGGAACTCTTAAGCATGACGGACTTGGCGGCTCACTGGTATTGATGGTATTCCTTTATAGTAAACAAGAGTGACATTGTTGTCAGAAATGACAGGTCTATATGCGGTAGATAGGAATCGGCAATGCCAGCGTTAAAGATAAAGTATATCATCTACAAATGGTTTGATGTGATACCGAGGGAAAGATCCTTTTGTTATAAACGCAAGGGTGTAAGGAACAAGTAGGCTAATACCAGAGCCGAGAGATTCTCCTTCGAGGCACAAGCTTTTTCAGGGATGTATGCGAAGTAATATGCTAACCTGTAATTTAGAAAGAGAGCGCCAAATATCGGGCTGAGATGGCGTAAATACAGCATATATGCGCTGGTGGTTGATTCGCTAAGGATCGAGGAAAACATCCCTTTCGATGTAGGTGACCAGTTTACTAATAATAAATGTCTGCAGCAATTCAGCTTGAAAGATTTTTTCAACCTTTGTGGTATGCTCGGCAGCACTTCAAATATCCAGGAGCATTGTTATGCTCTCGCAAATAAACGTTTAACTATACACTCTTCAGTATTCAGCACCATATCTACCAAGCAAAGATCGCTTGATACTGTGGTGCGAGCTGTCGGGCGAGAAATGGAGACAGGCTGATTACTCTGGCCCTAACCATACCCCACTTATCGCGCTCGGGAATGCTGGCCTTCTGACCACCATGGCTGACATGTGGTACGCCGGCCCGCCCCGTCACACCATAGAGTCGAAAGAAGCCAGATGTTGTGGTTTTGCTGGTGGCTGTCTCCATCATCGCGTGCCTGACTGCTTAGCTCTTTTTGTAGTGGCCACATATCGATACACAAAGTACGATCTCAACGCCGTGAGTGTCCCAGTGGAGCGAGTTTAGGATCAAGTATAACAAAAGGCTACCTAATTAGGAAAGTGTTTCAATCGTCCTAGGTGAACGGCAGTCTGAAGACCGTGTTGGGAAGCCTAGTTGTGGTTCATGCTTCTATCCACCATGAATCGCGTTGTAGCAAGTTGTCCTTGTTGTTTGATGATAGAGTTGGTCTTGATTCCTATTTTTCATTTTTATACTTTTTATTTTTTTTTTTAGTTTTATTTTGTCAGCTATCCCACACACGCACAACACGCGCGCACTGTGAAATCAGAAAGTGATACGTGTTCGTGTGTCGCTTTTTCTTTCTCTTTCCCAAAAGGACCATGGTCAAAACGACGATTATTGCCAGAGTCGCGGATGGGCTCCCCCTCGCTGCCAGTATGGACGATGAGCAGGTAAAGTAAAAGATACGCTCTCATCCTCTTGCTCATTGGGGTCGCAGGTCGAGAATGAGCTTGCGGAATACAAGGGCCAAGCCAAAACCATCTTTCGTCAGCTCAACATGAACTCGGAGCCGAGATGCTCTATTGAATCGGGTCCCTACGTTTTTCAGTAAGTGAGAGTCTAGAAGAAAGCGGGTATAGCTGACACGGCCACCAGTTACATCATCGAGGGCAGTGTCTGCTACCTCTGCATCTGCGACAAGTCATACCCACGCAAACTCGCCTTCTCCTATCTCGAAGAGCTCGGCAAGGAATTCAACATGAGCTACGGCAGCGAAGTCGATAAACCCGGTCTGCGTCCCTATGCATTCGTCAAATTCGGTAACAGTGGACTTATCATCCGGTCATCTCTCCATGTTCTCACTCACCTCGTCTTTGTTCTTCTTCCTTCTATTTTTTTATTATATTTATGGTAGATACGTTCATGCAAAAGACAAAGAGAATATACCAAGACACACGAACGCAACACAACCTGACCAAGCTCAATGAGGATTTGCAGGACGTGACACGGATCATGACAAAGAACATGGAGGATCTCTTGTGGCGAGGCGACAGTCTGGACAGTAGGTTATACACATACGGAACGTGATGGTGCTAAGAGGGTTTCGACAGAAATGAGCCATATCTCGGGTGAACTCAAGGACAGCGCAAAGATGTTCAAGGACAAGGCACGCCACCTCAATCTGCAGGCTCTCTATAGGAAATACGGCCCTCCTGCCGTCATTGTTTCCGTCATCCTGGTTGTGTTGCTTCTCCGGTATTATGTTTTTTAACCCATCCAAATCAAAATATATACTACACAACGCATATTCGACACATAGAGACACACAAGCACGTCTCTACTCAGAATGGATTATGTAGGAGTGCGGCAGTGGTAAGGGCAAACAGAAAAGGATATATAAAGAAAAGAAAAAAAAAAGAGAGAGAGAGAGAGAGAGAAAAGGTGAATCTGAAACATGGGTGTGTGGATTCTCGAGGTTCACACAACGCGGGGGTTTTGTTAGTGTTATCCGGACACTTCTTTTTCTTTGATATTTTCATTATCTCTTCGTTTCCCTAAAAAGAAGGCAATGCCAATCGACTTCAACCAGCCATACTACTTTTTGCAATGACCGAGCATGTTGCTACTTTTTTTCGTCGCTTCAGTCATCCGACGACTTCAGACATGAGGCCTGCCAAAGATCCGCCCGTTTCCCACCATTCACTTCCTACACACCCCCATTCGCCTACGTTCGTCATGTCATCTCACAGCAGCAGCACGTCGTCTCGTTCCGAGGAGCTGGAACCAGTGAGCGCGTTTGGCCCACCCTCTGCAACGGACCCTCACACTCGGTCAGATCAGCTCAATGTAGGTGACACAAAAATATGCAAAAAAAAAAAAGTAATGCATTGAAATCAACGTGTGTTCCATTTTGCACTAGCCTGTCAAGGCGTTGACGGTTGGTCTGCGGCAGGTCTATACCGCGCGCAATCCAAAATTCCATCATGATATCCAGCAGAACCCACGTCGCATTCTGACCAAGCCGAGCGAACCTCGCAAAAATGATGGCTACGACAACGAGAATGGCGACTACATCTTGTACGTCAACGGCAGACTCGGCTCTGATCCCAACAACCAGTACATTATCCTCGACATGCTCGGCTCCGGCACCTTTGGCCAGGTCGTGAAGTGTCGCCACCAGCAAACGAACCGTTTGGTCGGGATTAAAATTATCAAAAATAAGCCAGCATATATCAAGCAAAGCCAGATTGAAGTCGATATCCTCACTAGGGTAATCCCACTTCGCATCATCGTTTGCTGACGAAAATAGACTCATTTCTTATTTTTTTTTTTTTTTTAGCTCAACCGCGATTGGGATCCTCACGATAATCACCATATCCTGCGTCTTCTTGACACCTTTACGCACAAGCACCACCTCTGCCTCGTTTTTGAGCTGCTCTCCGTCAACCTCTATGAGCTCATTAAACAAAATCGCTTTTCAGGACTGTCTACCAACCTCATCCGGGTCTTTACCAAACAGCTTGTCGAAACTCTCGAGGTCTTGAAGCACAGTGGCATCATTCACTGCGACCTCAAGCCTGAGAATATTCTTTTGGAAAGGTAGCAGCACTTCCCCACCGTACACACACACACACACGCACACACGCACACACGCATCCTACTCACTCTTCCTCTCTCTCTCTATACTTGTCTTTGTTTATTCGCTTCATTATTGTATTGACACGTTCTGTGTTTGTTTCTGCAGTCTCGAGTCACCCAAAATCAAGGTCATTGACTTTGGCTCAGCCTGTCACCAATCTCAACAGATGTACACCTACATCCAGTCGCGCTTCTACCGCTCGCCCGAAGTCATCCTCGGCTTAAAGTACTCAACCGCCATCGATATGTGGTCTTTTGGCTGTATTGTCGCTGGTAAAAGAAGAAGTAAAGACATATGTTTGCATTTTCCTGACAAGTGCTGTTTAGAATTGTTTCTGGGGTTGCCCCTCTTCCCAGGTAGCTCAGAATACAACCAGATCTCGCGCATCTTTGGTTTGCTCGGGTAAGTTTCGTACAAAACCCATGATCATCGTCTTTGCAGTACTCAACTTTTTTGAAGGCCTCCGCCCACGTATATGATTGAGAAAGGGCGATTCAGCCACCGCTACTTTAACCGTGCCGAGCAAGGTGGTCGCATCTGTTATGTGATGAAGAGCCGACGGCAGTAC